>SJYX01013284.1:4633-71431 GCA_006410675.1 Oreotragus oreotragus | reverse complement strand
CCTGATGGGCTCGGTGGGGGCCAGTCCACGGGTCAGCGCCGAGCTCACAGCGCCTGTCCCACAGGGCTCTGTGTCCCTCCCTTCCTCCTGGGTGTGTCCCTGAGGGGGGGGTCACCCCGCCATCATCTCAGGCCGGGTCGCCTGATGGGCTCGGTGGGGGCCAGTCCACGGGTCAGCGCCGAGCTCACAGCGCCTGTCCCACAGGGCTCTGTGTCCCTCCCTTCCTCCTGGGTGTGTCCCTGAGGGGGGGGGTCACCCCGCCATCATCTCAGGCCGGGTCGCCTGATGGGCTCGGTGGGGGCCAGTCCACGGGTCAGCGCCGAGCTCACAGCGCCTGTCCCACAGGGCTCTGTGTCCCTCCCTTCCTCCTGGGTGTGTCCCTGAGGGGGGGGGTCACCCCGCCATCATCTCAGGCCGGGTCGCCTGATGGGCTCGGTGGGGGCCAGTCCACGGGTCAGCGCCGAGCTCACAGCGCCTGTCCCACAGGGCTCTGTGTCCCTCCCTTCCTCCTGGGTGTGTCCCTGAGGGGGGGGGTCACCCCGCCATCATCTCAGGCCGGGTCGCCTGATGGGCTCGGTGGGGGCCAGTCCACGGGTCAGCGCCGAGCTCACAGCGCCTGTCCCACAGGGCTCTGTGTCCCTCCCTTCCTCCTGGGTGTGTCCCTGAGGGGGGGGGTCACCCCGCCATCATCTCAGGCCGGGTCGCCTGATGGGCTCGGTGGGGGCCAGTCCACGGGTCAGCGCCGAGCTCACAGCGCCTGTCCCACAGGGCTCTGTGTCCCTCCCTTCCTCCTGGGTGTGTCCCTGAGGGGGGGGGTCACCCCGCCATCATCTCAGGCCGGGTCGCCTGATGGGCTCGGTGGGGGCCAGTCCACGGGTCAGCGCCGAGCTCACAGCGCCTGTCCCACAGGGCTCTGTGTCCCTCCCTTCCTCCTGGGTGTGTCCCTGAGGGGGGGGGTCACCCCGCCATCATCTCAGGCCGGGTCGCCTGATGGGCTCGGTGGGGGCCAGTCCACGGGTCAGCGCCGAGCTCACAGCGCCTGTCCCACAGGGCTCTGTGTCCCTCCCTTCCTCCTGGGTGTGTCCCTGAGGGGGGGGGTCACCCCGCCATCATCTCAGGCCGGGTCGCCTGATGGGCTCGGTGGGGGCCAGTCCACGGGTCAGCGCCGAGCTCACAGCGCCTGTCCCACAGGGCTCTGTGTCCCTCCCTTCCTCCTGGGTGTGTC
This sequence comes from Oreotragus oreotragus, assembly GCA_006410675.1. Classification (NCBI taxonomy): domain Eukaryota; kingdom Metazoa; phylum Chordata; class Mammalia; order Artiodactyla; family Bovidae; genus Oreotragus; species Oreotragus oreotragus. The sequence continues at coordinate 70,206 of SJYX01013284.1, read as the reverse complement.
CCTGAGGGGGGGGGTCACCCCGCCATCATCTCAGGCCGGGTCGCCTGATGGGCTCGGTGGGGGCCAGTCCACGGGTCAGCGCCGAGCTCACAGCGCCTGTCCCACAGGGCTCTGTGTCCCTCCCTTCCTCCTGGGTGTGTCCCTGAGGGGGGGGGTCACCCCGCCATCATCTCAGGCCGGGTCGCCTGATGGGCTCAGTGGGGGCCAGTCCACGGGTCAGCGCTGAGCTTACAGCGCCTGTCCCCGCAGGGGAGACGCCTGTTACCACAGGGCTCTGTGTCCCCCTTCCTGCCGTGTTGCTGGTGCTGCCTGCTGCCAGGCCCTCTAGCGCCTGCCTGTGGGGGCACGGTGCCATCTGGACACCGAGTCCCAGCTCAGGGCCCTGTGGCCGGGGTGGGTGGGCTGGCGGCATCAGGCCCGGAGTCGGCCTGTTGAGAACAGCAGAGAGGCATGTTTTCTGGGGAGGTTTCTGCTCCAGCCTCCGGGTTTGACCCGAGAGCCCTTGTGTGTACTCATGACAGAGAGGCTGGAAAAGCTAAATCCAAGGCTCCCGGCATCTTAGGGGCAGCAGTGAGGAATCCCGTATAAGTGGTTCTTTAAAAATTCTAATACTTTTTAAATTCGGAAATAATTGCTTTACAAAATTGTGTTCGTTTCTCCCAAACCTCAAGGTGAGTTGCCATAGGTATGCACGTGTCCCGTCCCACCCCTCTAGGTTCTCACAGAACCCTGGTTTGACTTCCCTGAACCTCCCTTTACAAGAAACCAAACCTTCAGGGTACGCAAAATGGGCTGAAATTCACCTGTGTGGTGGACTTCTGGTTTTGCCAACGATTTCTTTAAAGCTGCAGGGTTCGATGTAACGGGTTTTCAGGTAATGGCACCCACAGGCGTGTTTCTGAATCCTCTGGCATTCATCTGTTTGTGGTCAGTGTGGCCTGGATGGGCCCCCGAGGTCAGCCCCCCAGGCCAGCCATCTGTTCCCTGCATCAGGCTGGCCCCGCAAGGGCCCCGCAATCCTGGTGCGTGGACGCCTGAGCGTGCGTGTGTGGGTCCCTCTCAGTTCCACGGTTGCTCTCCACTCTCAGGTCCAGCGGCTCTCGTCAGCCGCTCTTGGGGGTCTGTCACCAAACAGGGCCGCTTGCTGGGGCCTTGTTTGTCCTGGGGACACTAGTGACCCTGGGGACGGTGGTCTTGTGGCCGGGACAGGACACGGGGCGGTCTTGAGCGTGGCCCCCTGTGTGCCCATGGGCTGTGTCAGCGCGGGCTTTTCACGGGCTCACCCTCCTGTGTGGAGAGGAATGGGCTGGGGCGGAGCTGACGGGTCCCGATTGTTGCCAGGCGTGGGAGCGCGTCTGAGTCAGCTGTCCTGGTTCCCTGGGGCTGTTCTCATGTGCGTGGGGGGCCCTCAAGGAACAGGAAGTTATCCTCCCAGTTGTGACACCAGAGATCCTAAATGAACTTGTTTATGAGGGCCCAACAACCACGAGGGCCGTGAGGGTTACCTGAGGCAACTGTAACAGATGACCACAGATGGGGGCTTGACACCTGTCCTCCCCCAGCCCTGGGACCACACGTCTGAGGTCAGGGGGTCCCAGGGCTGGGCTCCGTCCAGAGGCTCCAGGGGAGGGTCCTGCCCGCGTCTTCTGGCTTCTGGGGCCTCTGGGCGTCCGTCCCTGGGCTGGTGGCTGCTCCCCTCCCATCTCTGCCTCCGTCTCCACGTGGCTTCTCCGCTGCGTCCGTATCTCTCCTCTTCTATGTCTTATGAGGACCCTGTCCCTGGGTTTAGGGCCACCCCCATCCAGGAGGANGGGCCTCTGGGCGTCCGTCCCTGGGCTGGTGGCTGCTCCCCTCCCATCTCTGCCTCCGTCTCCACGTGGCTTCTCCGCTGCGTCCGTATCTCTCCTCTTCTATGTCTTATGAGGACCCTGTCCCTGGGTTTAGGGCCACCCCCATCCAGGAGGACCTCATTTCAGACCCTTCACTCCGTCACCTTTGCAGAGACCCTGTTTTCATATAAGATCCAGTTCCCGCGCCAGGAGGCAGGATGTAGATGTATCTCTTTGGAAAACCCTGTTCAGCCTCTGACACCGTCCAGTCATTCCTCTCAGAGGAGACTTTTATTGAGCCAGGATGAATGAGGAGGAAAGGATGTTTTGTCTTTATTTTGCCGTTTTTGTGGTTACCTGCCTTAATAGGGGCTGAAAAGTGTCCCCAAGATTAATATACTTGAGTTGTGACCCCTGAGATTTCAAGAGGTGGCTGTGTTTGGACATGGTCTTTAAACAGGGAATGAAGGTGGAATGAGGTCACTAGGCTGGTCCTGATCCCGCAAAACTGGGGTCCTGCTAAGAAGGGGAGGTCGGGACGCAGACGCACACAGGGACGAGCGTGTGAGGACTCGGAGAGGAGACGCCGTCCACACGCACAGGAGGGACCAGCCCTGCCCACACCCGGGGCTCCGACTCCAGCTTCCAGGACGAGGGGAGGGTCACCACATGCTGTCTAAGCCACCCCGTGTGTGCTGATCCATCTGACAGCCTTGGCCTTCCACTGTTTCTTCCTTGAACATGGTTGACATGCATCTGGGTTCTGATCACAAGCGCGTTGTGTGTTTGGAGGCAGAGCCTGTGCAGGAGTGAACGTGCATCCTGCCGTCCACACTCCACTCGTTCCTGGAACTCCGGGGCCAGTGCCTCCCTCTGCAGCTTGGACTCAGGCTCAGGTCCCGGGACTGGGTGGGTTTCCCCAGTGGCTCAGCTGGTTTAAGAACCTGTCTGCCAATGCAGGAGATGCAAGAGACTCTGGTTCAATTCCTGGGTTAGGAAGATCCGCTGGAGAAGGGAATGGTGACTCACTGCAGTATTCTTGCCTGGAGAATCTCATGGACAGAGGAGCCTGGTGGGCTACAGTCCACGGGGTTGCAAGGAGTTGGACACGACTGAAGCAACTTTGGACACACCTCTGTTCAGCCGCTCGCTCAAGTTCCACTCTTTGTGACCCTGTGGACTGCAGCACGCCGGGCCTCCCCATCCATCACCATCTCCTGGAGTTTATTTAAACTCAACGTCCATCGAGTCAGTGATGGCATCCAACCGTCTCATCCTCTGTCGTCCCCTTCTCCTCCTGCCCTCAATCTTTCCCAGCATCAGGGTCTTTTCCAGTAAGTCAGCTCTTTGCATCAGGTGGCCAAAGGATTGGAGCTTCAGCTTCAGCATCAGTCCTTCCAGTGACTATTCTGGGTTGATTTCCTTGAGGATGGACTGGCTGGGTCTCCTTGCAACCCTTGCAGCACGCACGTACACACACACCCAGGACTGGGGAGTGGTGGGCAGTGTCCGAGGAGGAGTGTGCAGGAAATTCAGGCCTTCAGGGTCCCGCCCAGCCAGACCTGGGTCTCCAGTTGCAGCCCGGAGCCTGCCTGGCCGCGTCCACAGCCGCTGGCTGGCACTCGCGGGACTCACGGCCTGACTCCTCTTTTGCAGCGATTTCCACCAAGATGATTGACCGGATCTTCTCGGGAGCCGTGACACGGTGGGTGCCAGCAGGCTCCCAGCAGGGCTGGGCTGCCTTTCCCAGGAGCATCCGGACCTGCCTGCCACTCTTGACCAGGGCGGGTGTGTTTGGAGGCACCTGAGGTCGTGCCTTAGGAGCCACGTGTATAGGGTTTTGCCATACGAGGTCACAGGTAACAAAGACACATGCCATTGTCACAGGAAGTCACGAGTAAGAGAGACACATGTGCCACTCACTGTAAGGGCGTATGTTAAGGACACACACGCCTTCGTCATGTGCGGGCATATGTAAAGGACCCGTGGTCATCACACGTGTGACATCATAATTACGGGCACACAAAGCACGCTTTTGCCACAGGATGCCGTGCGTGAGAGGGACACAGGCCCTGAGCATGCAAGCCTGTGGGGGGTCTCTGAGCTGGACACGCTCTTCTGCCCCAGTCCTCGCTCCCCCGCCCCCTCCGGCCCTGAGAGACCCTCCCCTGCGCCCACACAGCCTCTCAGGCGCCTCCGGAGACTGGGTCCCTGCAGGGCTCGTGTCACCCCTGGATGTGGGCAGGGACCCCCGCCTCAGGCTGCTTCTCCCTGACGCTGCCCTTGTCTCTTGAATCCAGAGGGAAAAAGGTGCAGAAGGAAGGAAAAATCAGCTACGCAGACTTTGTCTGGTTTCTGATCTCCGAGGAGGACAAGAAGACCCCCACCAGGTGGGTGTCAGGGCCTGCGCTCTGTTCAGGCTGGTGGGACCCTAGCAAGAGGAGCCCGGTGGTCACCCACTGGCGAGGGCGCCCCCCGCGGCCCGTCCCTGTGACGGCATCTCGGCGGGGGTCACTCGAGGCGGTGGTCTGTCCTTCCCTAACCCTGGTGGGAGTGGGTTTGGGTGGACGGCTGTCCTGGTGGACGTGTGACCCTCTGGCCGCAGCATCGAGTACTGGTCCCAGGGGTGGGGTCACCCTGGTTGGAGCGGGCTTGAGTGGACGTGTGACCCTCCCGGCTGCAGCATCGAGTACTAGTCCCAGGTGTGGGGTCACCCAGGTCAGAGTGGGTCTGGGTGGACGGCTGTCTGGGCAGATGTGTGACCCTCCCGGTCACAGCCTCAAGTACTGGTTGTGGGGTTAGGATCTGTCCACGTGCGGGTCACCCTGGTTGGAGTGGGTCTTGGGTGGATGGTCATCCCGGTGGATGCGTGACCCTTCCGGCCGCAGCATCGAGTACTGGTCCCGGGGGTGGGGTCACCCTGGTTGGAGTCGATTTGGTTGGACGTGTGACCCTCCCGGCTGCAGCATCGAGTACTGGTCCCGGGGGTGGGGTCACCCTTTTGGACCGGGCTTTTGTGGATGTGTGACCCTCCCGGCTGCAGCATCGAGTACTGGTCCCGGGGGTGGGGTCACCCTGGTTGGAGTCGGTTTGGTTGGACGTGTGACCCTCCCGGCTGCAGCATCGAGTACTGGTCCCGGGGGTGGGGTCACCCTTTTGGACCGGGCTTTTGTGGATGTGTGACCCTCCCGGCTGCAGCATCGAGTACTGGTCCCGGGGGTGGGGTCACCCTGGTTGGAGTCGGTTTGGTTGGACGTGTGACCCTCCCGGCTGCAGCATCGAGTACTGGTCCCGGGGGTGGGGTCACCCTTTTGGACCGGGCTTTTGTGGATGTGTGACCCTCCCGGCTGCAGCATCGAGTACTGGTCCCGGGGGTGGGGTCACCCTGGTTGGAGTCGGTTTGGTTGGACGTGTGACCCTCCCGGCTGCAGCATCGAGTACTGGTCCCGGGGGTGGGGTCACCCTTTTGGACCGGGCTTTTGTGGATGTGTGACCCTCCCGGCTGCAGCATCGAGTACTGGTCCCGGGGGTGGGGTCACCCTGGTTGGAGTCGGTTTGGTTGGACGTGTGACCCTCCCGGCTGCAGCATCGAGTACTGGTCCCGGGGGTGGGGTCACCCTTTTGGACCGGGCTTTTGTGGATGTGTGACCCTCCCGGCTGCAGCATCGAGTACTGGTCCCGGGGGTGGGGTCACCCTGGTTGGAGTCGGTTTGGTTGGACGTGTGACCCTCCCGGCTGCAGCATCGAGTACTGGTCCCGGGGGTGGGGTCACCCTTTTGGACCGGGCTTTTGTGGATGTGTGACCCTCCCGGCTGCAGCATCGAGTACTGGTCCCGGGGGTGGGGTCACCCTGGTTGGAGTCGGTTTGGTTGGACGTGTGACCCTCCCGGCTGCAGCATCGAGTACTGGTCCCGGGGGTGGGGTCACCCTGGTTGGAGTCGGTTTGGTTGGACGTGTGACCCTCCCGGCTGCAGCATCGAGTACTGGTCCCGGGGGTGGGGTCACCCTTTTGGACCGGGCTTTTGTGGATGTGTGACCCTCCCGGCTGCAGCATCGAGTACTGGTCCCGGGGGTGGGGTCACCCTGGTTGGAGTCGGTTTGGTTGGACGTGTGACCCTCCCGGCTGCAGCATCGAGTACTGGTCCCGGGGGTGGGGTCACCCTTTTGGACCGGGCTTTTGTGGATGTGTGACCCTCCCGGCTGCAGCATCGAGTACTGGTCCCGGGGGTGGGGTCACCCTGGTTGGAGTCGGTTTGGTTGGACGTGTGACCCTCCCGGCTGCAGCATCGAGTACTGGTCCCGGGGGTGGGGTCACCCTTTTGGACCGGGCTTTTGTGGATGTGTGACCCTCCCGGCTGCAGCATCGAGTACTGGTCCCGGGGGTGGGGTCACCCTGGTTGGAGTCGGTTTGGTTGGACGTGTGACCCTCCCGGCTGCAGCATCGAGTACTGGTCCCGGGGGTGGGGTCACCCTGGTTGGAGTCGGTTTGGTTGGACGTGTGACCCTCCCGGCTGCAGCATCGAGTACTGGTCCCGGGGGTGGGGTCACCCTGGTTGGAGTCGGTTTGGTTGGACGTGTGACCCTCCCGGCTGCAGCATCGAGTACTGGTCCCGGGGGTGGGGTCACCCTGGTTGGAGTCGGTTTGGTTGGACGTGTGACCCTCCCGGCTGCAGCATCGAGTACTGGTCCCGGGGGTGGGGTCACCCTGGTTGGAGTCGGTTTGGTTGGACGTGTGACCCTCCCGGCTGCAGCATCGAGTACTGGTCCCGGGGGTGGGGTCACCCTGGTTGGAGTCGGTTTGGTTGGACGTGTGACCCTCCCGGCTGCAGCATCGAGTACTGGTCCCGGGGGTGGGGTCACCCTGGTTGGAGTCGGTTTGGTTGGACGTGTGACCCTCCCGGCTGCAGCATCGAGTACTGGTCCCGGGGGTGGGGTCACCCTGGTTGGAGTCGGTTTGGTTGGACGTGTGACCCTCCCGGCTGCAGCATCGAGTACTGGTCCCGGGGGTGGGGTCACCCTGGTTGGAGTCGGTTTGGTTGGACGTGTGACCCTCCCGGCTGCAGCATCGAGTACTGGTCCCGGGGGTGGGGTCACCCTGGTTGGAGTCGGTTTGGTTGGACGTGTGACCCTCCCGGCTGCAGCATCGAGTACTGGTCCCGGGGGTGGGGTCACCCTGGTTGGAGTCGGTTTGGTTGGACGTGTGACCCTCCCGGCTGCAGCATCGAGTACTGGTCCCGGGGGTGGGGTCACCCTGGTTGGAGTCGGTTTGGTTGGACGTGTGACCCTCCCGGCTGCAGCATCGAGTACTGGTCCCGGGGGTGGGGTCACCCTGGTTGGAGTCGGTTTGGTTGGACGTGTGACCCTCCCGGCTGCAGCATCGAGTACTGGTCCCGGGGGTGGGGTCACCCTGGTTGGAGTCGGTTTGGTTGGACGTGTGACCCTCCCGGCTGCAGCATCGAGTACTGGTCCCGGGGGTGGGGTCACCCTGGTTGGAGTCGGTTTGGTTGGACGTGTGACCCTCCCGGCTGCAGCATCGAGTACTGGTCCCGGGGGTGGGGTCACCCTGGTTGGAGTCGGTTTGGTTGGACGTGTGACCCTCCCGGCTGCAGCATCGAGTACTGGTCCCGGGGGTGGGGTCACCCTGGTTGGAGTCGGTTTGGTTGGACGTGTGACCCTCCCGGCTGCAGCATCGAGTACTGGTCCCGGGGGTGGGGTCACCCTTTTGGACCGGGCTTTTGTGGATGTGTGACCCTCCCGGCTGCAGCATCGAGTACTGGTCCCGGGGGTGGGGTCACCCTTTTGGACCGGGCTTTTGTGGATGTGNGCAGGAGAGCGAGAGCGAGGGCCCCGAGCTGTCCGACTGGGAGCGTTTCGCCGCCGAGGAGTATGACATCCTGGTGGCCGAGGAGGCAGCGGGGGACCCCTGGGAGGACGGGTGAGAACGCGGGGCCGCGGAGGGTGGAGACCTGGGTCCCGGGAGGAAGGGTGGCGAGGGAGGGGGGCCGCAGGACACTGACTGCAAACCGTGCCTGGTGCTGCCCCAGGTGCCCAGCCTCAGCACCCTGACTCTGGGAGCTTTTCCTGCTGAGTCAGGCCCTCCCCCAGCCCGCGGAGGGTCCCACCAGGGCTCCATCTACTCTCCAGGGGTGGCACCCGCAGGCCGCCAAGGGGCGCAGACCCCACAGAGGGGGATGGGGTGGGGAGCCAGCTGGGCAGCTGAGCTCACAGCTGCTCAGTGGGCCAACTGTCCTGCCCCCGGGTGTCGGGGTGCACACAGCTGTTCAGCGGGCACAGAGGGCGGGCACCGTCCTCACGGGCCCCTCCCCGCAGGTACGAGGCCGAGCTCAGCCCCGTGGAGCAGAAGCTGAGCACCCTGAGGTCCCCGCTGGCCCAGAGGCCCTTCCTGGAGGCGCCGGGCGGCCTGGGTGCCGTTGAGCTGTATGAGTATGAGTGTGGGGACGATGGTCTGCCGCCCTCGTGACGCGCGGCCCCTCGTGACGCGTGGCCCCTTGGGGTCCCCGAGGCCCGTGGGTGGGAAACATGGCCGAGCGGCCGTCGGCCTCTCCAAGTGCAGTGCGTTTGTCTGTGGTGCGTGCGTCTTTATTCAGCACAGAAGTGGCTGCAGATGGCCCCGCGGTGCCTTCCCAGCTGGCAGGCGGCCTAGGCCCGCTTCCCCGTCCAGGCGCTTGGAGGCCCCTGTCAGCGGACGGTTCACCCCGGTGGGAACCCGGCGGCGCTGTGGTGGGTCTGCCCGGGCCGTCCCCGCGCTGACCCTGGGCCGGCTGTGTCGGCAGGAACATTCCAGGAGCCCCAGCGCCCGCTGTCCCGCAGGGCCCCCGCAGGGATGCTGCCCCGGCCAGGGCCGAGGGCGCACCCAGGTCAGCGCCGCCCAGCGTTTCTGTGTACAAAATCTGTAAAGTTACCTTCTATTTGCTGTGCAGAGCAGTTTAAAGAGTTTTATGAGGTCACGTTTGTATTTTGAAATAAAGAATTTAAGGATTTTCAGCCCAAGGCTCACCTCGAGACAAAGCGAGACACGGTAGCGGGGGATCCTGAACGCGGGTCACAGATGGACACGGCACGGATGTGGGGGTCGCCGCAGGGAGACCGCGGGGCATGCAGGAGCCGGCGGGCGCGGCCACAGGCCGGGGCCCCGGGGCCATGCAGCCTGCACTCTGGCCATGGCGGTCCCTGCACGGCCCAGGGCGGCCGGCTCTCCTGCAGTCACTTCTGTGCACCACTGGGTGCCTCCCCTGCAGATGCCTCACCGTGAGCCCAGATGTCCGGCCTCCACGCCACCCCGCCCGCCCCCGGGGCCAGCGCCGCTCTGGGCTTCGGCACCAACTCGAGATTCCAGGGGAGGGTGGGCTCCCACGTGTCCAGTGGAGGTGGCCGAGGAGCATCCCCCCACCAGGCCTTGGGCAGGTCGTCTCAGGTCCCGGCACCGAGTGGACCTCGCGGAGGGTCCCTCCCTCCCGCGGCTGAGCCCCCCTACCGGACACAGGCACTCCAAGAAGGGGTGGGGTGGTGAGAGCTGGAGCAGTGTTCCCTCACGCCGGACCACGCGGGGCCACGCGGGCCTGCCTTCCTGGCCGCCCCGCCATCCGGAGGTCAGACTCCATAGCCGTGGCTTCCTGGGAAAGGCTCCGGGCATCCCGGGGAGATGGGCGTGGCCACCATCTCCTCAGAGCTCAGACAGCCCGGGCGTTCCCCTTGCCGCCAAGACCCCCAAGGGACCCACCTCATCTCTGACTCATCCCGCCGAGCGGCGGACGCGGGAGGTCAGTGGAGAGGAGAGGAGGCTCAGAGGACGTGGAGGAAAAAACCTGGTGAGAACGCGTTGACCCCGGGGTTAGAGATTAAAGAGATAAGAACCCACCCGTTGCAACAGTAAGACAGAAAACGCCATGGGGGAAATGGCGGAGACAGAGGACAGCAGAGTCCCCATCGTGTCGGGAGGCGTGCAGGGCTCGTCTCCTGACGCGGCTGCTTCCTGGGGGTGGTGCAGCGGGGGCGTAAAATGTATCAAGGGCACTGCTTGTTTCATGGAGGTCAAAGCAAGTGGTCATATTCTCAAAGCTAGAAGATGAATATTCATGGGAGATAATGCTGTGTTTTTCCTAACTTTACCCAGCTCTCCAGTTTTCTTTATCCAGCTCCCCTTTGGTAAGCCGAAGAGCTTGTTGGAATTTGGTAGCTGGATTCCTCCTATGGAGCCCTGGTTATCATTTGCCCAGTGGTTGTTGCATGGTACTGTGGCAGCTTCCCTGAGTTGACCTCAGTAGATGATGCATATTCAGGCAGCAAGTACCCTCCACATGTGACTGTGCTTGCCTCTACCTAGAGACAGCCATGGCTCCCTGTCATCCACAGGAGAGAGCCCAGACTTCTTCCATGACCATACAGGTCTGGCTGACCCCTCCAGCACTTTCTCTTGCTCCTCTTAGTCATGCACTTACAGTCAAGCTACATAAAATTGTTTGTGGATTGCTGGACACTCCACCCTTTCTCACGCTTCTGTGTCTCTTTCCATACAGTTCCCTCTTTCTAGAATGACCTGCCTCCATCCACCTTCCTCCTTCAGGATCCAGTTCAGATGTTATCTCTACTATATAACCTCCTTAATTCCCCTCACCCCTCAACTGTGCTGCTGCAGCTCCACCTTCTCTGTTGTGTGTCTTTTGTCTTTTTATGTGTCTGCAGGGAGGAGATATAACTAATGGAAAAGAACTTTGCACTCTGGCCTGGATTTAAAACCTGGCTTTACCCCTATAGCAGTGCATCTTTGCAAAAATGGTCAGACTTTTTGGGAGCTTCTCTGTCTTTACTTATAAATGTTGTTGTTCAGTTGCTCAGTTGTGTCTGACTCTTTGTGACCCCATGGACTACAGCATGCTAGGCCTCCCTGTCCATCACCAACTCCTGGAGTCCACCCAAACTCATGTCCTTTGAGTCAGTGATGCCATCCAACCATCCTGTCCTCTGTCATCCCCTCATGCCTTCTATCTTTCCCAGCAATGGGGTTGTTTCCAAAGAGTCTGCTCTTTGTATCAGATGGCCAAAGTATTGGAGCTTGTAAATGGGCATAATGAATTCTCCTGAAGTGTTTCACTGAGGGTGAAAGTGAGCCAGCCTGTGATGTGCTTAGCATGGAGCTTGGCACATGGGTCTTCTCAATAAGCAATAAGGGTAGTGGTGTGGTTAGTGTGGTTATTACTGAATTGTGACATTGTCACAGTGAATGGGACCTGAGGGGTCATTCTTATGTTTGCAAAGCCTGATTCCTACTGCCTTGTCTGATGGTCATGCAGCTTCTGCTTGAACTCTGCCATGTACAGGGAACTCACTCTCTCTGATCTTGTGATCCTTAAAGCTGATGATGCAGAGGTTTTTTTGGTACTTAGGTTAAGTTATTCTTTGTCTGTTTGGGGAACTGTTTTAATTCCTGAACCAAAGGTCTTATTTTTTGTTTTTATTTTTATACAGTTTGTTTTAATGGCTGTACTCCACTTTACAGTTGTTACAAAATATTGGCTACGTTCCCCACATTGTACAGAACATCCCTGTAACCTATCTGCCACCTGTAGTCTGCATCTCCCTGCCCCACCCCTCTACTGCCCCACCTCTCTACCCTGGTAACCACCAGTTTGTTCTGGTGGTTTGCAACAAACCATTAGTTTGTATCTGTGAGTATACTTCCTTTTCGTTTTATTCACTAGTATGTTGTATTTCTTTTTAGATTCCACATATAAGAGATATCACACAGTGTTTGCCTTTATCTATGTGACTTACTTCACTTAGCATAGTGTCCTCCAAGTCCACTTAGCATAGTGTCCTCCAAGTCCATCCATATCACTGCAAATGATAAAATTTCATTCCTCTTGATGGCTGAATAGTATTCCATTGTGTATGTATGTCACATCTTCTTTAGATATTCACTTGTTGATGGGCACTTAGTTTGCTTCATACCTTGATAATGGTAAGCAATGCTGTTATGAGCATTGGGGTGTACATATCTTTTGAATTAGTGTTTTTATTTTTTTTTTGGATACCCATGCCTGGAATTGCTGGGTCATATAGAAGTTCTATTTTTAGTTTCTTGAGAAATCTTCATACTGTTTTCCGCAGAGGCTGCATCAATTTACATTCCCACAAACAGTGCACAAGGATTCCCTTTTCTTCACGTCCTCCCCACCATTTGTTATTTTTATTCTTTTTGATGATAGCCATTTTGATAGGTCTGAGGTGATATCTCATGGTTTTGAATTGTTTTTACCTGAGTAGAGATGTTGAACATCTTTTCATGTTCTGTTAGACACTTCCTTTCCTCTTTGGAAAAGTATCATTTTAGTGTTTCTTTCTGTGCATTTTTAAATCTAGTTGTTTTTTGATCTTGAGTTTATATGTGTTGGACATTAATCTCTCTATCAGTCATATCATTTGCAAGTATTTCCTCCCATTCAGTTGGTTGTCTTTTCATTTTCTCAATGATTTCCTTTGCTATGCAAAAGCTTTCAAGTTTGCTTAGGTCCTATTTATTTTTGGTTTTGTTTCCTTATTTTAGGAGACAGATCCAAAAACAAAAATTTTGAGATTTATGTCAAAGGGTCTTCTGCTTATGTTTTCCTCTAGGAGTTTTATAGTATCCAGTCTTAAATTTAGGTCTTTAATTCATTTTGAGTTTATTTTTGTATATAGTAGTAGACAATGTTCTAACTTCATTCTTTTACATGTAACCGTCCAGTTTTCTCAGCACTACTTATTGAAGAGACTGTCTTTTCTCCCTTGTATATTTTTGTCTCCTTTATATTAGTTGACCATAGTCGCATGGGTTTATTTCTGGGCTTTTTATCCTGTTCATTGATCTCTGTATCCATTGTTGTGCCAGTGCCATACTGTTTTGGTTACTGTGGCTTTTGGTTACTGTCGGATTGTGTGAAGTCAGGGAGCGTGATTCCTCCAGCTCTCTTCTTCCTCAAAACTGTTTTGGCTATTCAGGGACTTTTGTGTTTCCATACAAATTTTAAATTTATTTGTTCTAGTTCTGTGAAAAATACCATTGATATTTTCATAGGGATGGAATTGAGTCTGTAGATTGCCTTGGGTAGTATAGTCATTTTAATAATACTGATTCTTCCAAACCAAGAACACAGTATATATTTCCATCTGTTTGTATCATATTTAGTTTCTTTTATCAGTGTCTTTTTTGAGTACAAGTCTTTTACCTCCTTAGGTAGGTTGATTTGGTGGATTATTAATTTGGCAATTATCTGTATGTATATATATGTTATGTATATTTATGTATATATGCACATCTATATTTAATTAATGATGTTTTACCATGTAAGATTTCCTAAAAGGTCTTACTCAAAAAACTGGGATAGGAAGTTGCCATGGAAACTGACCTCCAAAGCAAGGTTGCCAGTGGAAATTGTAGCTTGTAATGTTGTGTTGCTATAGCATGCAAGCATACCCTGTCTGTGATAGATAAAGAGACAAAATCTGAGTGACATAATAACAGTGTATCCAAAAGTAGTAATATTTTGCAGGCAGAGAGAGGACAAACTCTTTCTGATGTGGTTTAGAAAGAACCTTCAATGAATGAGAAGCAAGGAATCCTGAGGTATTTTATGGTACTTTGACCTCAGTTTTCTCATCTGTGAAGTGGGAGCATTGGTTACTCAGAAATGGAATATAGAAAACACAGAGTTGGGTTTTGACCCTGAGAACTAATTACTTCCCCATTCAACAACAGCAGCTCTTTCTTTACTTTTTAAATCTGAGGTATGTATTAAAATCCCTTATAAGTATTAATTTGAAATAAAATATTCTATTGCTAAAGAATTTGAAGATGTCTAAGTTAGATTATCTTTAAGGTTCCTCCAGCTCCAAAAACTACTTTGGCTCTAAAATAAAGTTGTGTCCTTATTAACTTTCTCATACATGTTTACTTTTTAGAAACTTTTCTAAAATGAAACAAAATCATGCTTCACAAACTTATAAAGACTATTTTTGGTCCTCCTTCTCTGATTAACTTACTTAAAAGTGAAAGGTTATTTCTTTCCTTTTTCTTCCAAAATTTGCTTTTCTCTGACTTGATTAACATCCCATTAACACAAAGAAAAAGTCATAGATATGGTGGATGGCAGGAAATTGAGTATCATCCTTTTAAATTCCCTTCTATGCTTTCTTTCTAGGCTAGTCCTTGGAGAAACCCTGATGTAGTTAAAATATGTATTCAGCAATATGCATCCCCTGTTCTCTTCAGATGACCTCATAGAATCACAAAGGTGAAACAGACATAAAAAAACTTTTTGCATAAATTCTTTAAAGATCTGGAAAATGGGATCCTGTGAAGGGGACAGTTTTGTATTAGATAAGGTAATGAGTCATAACTCAAACTCTGGCCTTTTCCAGTTCAGTTCTCTTCCTGGTAGGTTTAGATAACCTCCTTGTGCTTCAGTTTTCTACTATAAAATGGAGATAATAATAGCATTTTCTTTATAATATTGTTGTTGGTATTATGTGAGTGTAGAGCCCTTAGAACAGGGTTGGGACCGTAGAAAGTTTCAGTATGTGCTCACTATTATTATCATTATTGTGCTTCCATATTATGATAGCAGGTTGCCAAAGGTATACAGGTCTGATGGGAACTCCATTTGGGTATCATACACTGTTTTGCATCTCCCAAACAAGTCATTAAAATAACCTCTTAACGTCTGACTCCACCAGGTCACTGTTCTGAGCTTGGTGACATTGGGTGAGTAAACTGGTTTCATTTAGGTAAATGAATTTTACATTAATATGTTGACTGCTTAATGCTGCCTTTGCCTTTAACTCAGTGGAACTGTAAGTGCTTCCAGAAACTCCTTAAGAACCAAGTTTAATGAGGTGACTTAAGATTGTTGTAGGTGAGTGTGTGAGTCCTTTTCAGTCAAAAAGTTCTGTTATCTCACCTTGAAGCGGATACCTTTTCCATTGGAATGAATGGGGCCAGCCATGCCATCCTCATCACTCTTAACTCTTAATTTTTGGAAAATAAATGCCCAGTTCCCAATGGATGAGCATTTAGGATTTAAACACTCTTAAATTTTTCTGTATCAAGGCCACTTGAATGGAATTTTACTTGAGCAATGGAGAAAAGCTAGTTCTCACCTTTATATTTATCTTAATTTTGAGAAGCAGACAAATATCTGATGGACAGAAAAAGAATACTGGGAGTGTAACTGGAAGAATCATTAACTGCCAGTGGAGGAAATGCCATTATGGGGGCAAGCTGTGTCTTGAATCTCAGAAGCCCCGAGTCCCAGGTTTGACATGGCCCCTGGGAAGTGGTGAAGGCTGCAGTCAGAAGGGAGTTTGACCACCAGTCTGTGATGTCAGGGCTGAAATCTAATTGTCAGATTCTTTCTTTTTCTGTCTGTGGTCTCTTTGAATCCAACCTCCCGCCTCCCCTTGTGGCTCAGCTGGTAAAGAATCTGTCTGCAGTGCAGGACACCTGGGTTCAATCACTAGGTTGGGACGATCCCTTGGAGAAGGGAAAGGATACCCTCTCCAGTATTCTGGCCTGGAGAATTCCATGGACTGTATAGTCCATAGGGTCGAAAAGAGTCGAAAAGACACGACTGAGCGACTTTCACTTCTTTCCCTCCTCCCCTTACTGCATACTTGATCCCATTCTGTTTGAGCAATTCACGTTATTGACATTGTGAATGACCTCGGTGGACTCAGATTCTGAGTTGTAGCCTCGTGAGCTAAAACTCCTCTCCACTGGCAGCATCTCCCCAGCACAGCCCTGCAGGGACCCTTTGAGAGTCTGTCAGTGGAAACTCCTACCGCCTTACTTTTGTTTATATTTTCCTTTTTTTCACACCATTTTTTTGGCGGCGGGGAGGAAGAATATATCGAGACTTTCTAAGTGTGATGTGTGGTTACTTTAGTCCCTGTCAATTGCTTTAATATTTCAAAATGGAACCGGCTCTCTGGCGGGCGTGGAAGTGAGCGCTGTGGATGAAAGCTCCAAGCACGAACTCCGCGGAACCTCACCTTGGCTGTTCGCCCCACCAGCCGCCGGGGAGGACACAGACCTCGGTTTCCTGGGATTTCCGAGTGTGGTGCCGTGCTGCTCCTTTTGGGCGGGCTTGGGGAGCCATCGGCACGCGGGGCTGGGGCCCTGCGCCGCGGCGGGCCGCCCTGGCGCGCGCGGGTCTCCGGGTGCGGGGCTGGCGCCCCGCGAGCTTGTGCCCCGCAGACGGCGGTGCTCCGCGCGCCCCTCCCGTCGCGCCCGCGGGTGCCAGACCTGACGCCGGCCCCTGCGCGCTCGCAGAAGACTCTTCGCAGTTGTCAGTTTTCTCGCTTGTCAGCAGAGCTGCTGGTAAGTGACGGAAAACAGAGAAGGGGCGCGAAGGCAGCGGGGCAGGGAGGGAGGGGCCGGGAGGGGGAGCCTCGGGGCGCCCCAGGGCAGGGGGCGCTGGCGCAGCCAGGGTGTGCGGCCTCAGGGGCAGGCGGACCGGCCCCGCGCTGGCTCCTTCTGGGCTCATCGCTCTCCCCGCTCTCCCCTTCTCACTTTCTCCCTCCTCGCCGCCTCTCCTCCCTCCTCGGTCCTCCCTTTCCCCTACAATCCAGCTGCCACACGGTTCGTTCCCTCGGCTTTGTTTGAGGACAAAAAAAAAAAAAGGAGCAGGTCCGAGGTGCTTTCTCCTAGAGCAAAAGCACAATTCCTACCCTTGGCACTAGCCCAGGAGCGTGGCTGGTTCCCGCAGCTGCCTCCGGGGGGCATCTGGGCCCAGGGTCGCCGGCTCTCCGGGCCCGCTTTAAGCCAGGATTTGGGGGGCGCAGAAAGGGGAGCGCAGGCAGAAAGTGAGGCAGACGCGCGGCGCCGGGCTGGAGCTGGAGGGCTGGACTGGGCGAGGAGGCGGGAGGGGACAGCCCAAACTCACTCGGGCCTCACTCCCAGTGATAACCTGCAGCTATGGAGTCGCCCACCAAGGAGATTGAAGAATTTGAGAGCAACTCTCTGAAATACCTGCAACCCGAACAGATCGAGAAAATCTGGCTTCGGCTCCGAGGGCTGTAAGTAAACCTGTTTATTTCTCTTGCCCCATTTCCCTCTCCCATCAGTATTTTAACTACACAGCCCCGGTCACGACTGCTCACCCTCACTCCTGCATGGCCCTTTAAATACAGCGGGAGAAGTTCCACAACCGCTTCCTACTTAATTACAGTCACTGCTGCCTTTCTTTCAACAATGAGACGTGTCTTTCTGAGCGCTGTAGAATGCCTTGCCGTTTCCAAGTCATGCTTTCTTTGGGCAAGGGGAGATGTCCTTAGATTTCGCTTACAGTATAGCTCAATATTCATGGAGATATTTCTTTTTCTTTTTTTAATTGATCAGGGGAGAAAAGTTTGGGGACTCAGATCACAGATTTTTAATCAAAGGAAGAGTTATTCTCTGGAAAATGCTTGCAGACACCTTGGCAGGTGGTCCAAGAACTTAGCAACAGTTCAAATTCAATATGCTTTCTGGCTGTTAAATCTTCCTCTTCCTCTCCTTAGCCTACTGCAACTTCAGATATTTTCTTAGGATTCTTTCTAGCAGGAAAAGAGTTACTGGAAGGAAAGGCTGTCTTTGGAGACAGTAGGGTTCAGAAACAATATTGGAGTTTCCTAGCAAGATCAGAACACTGAAATAGGTCATTTGTTTTCAGTATGGTGGCCAGAGTTCTAGCTGGACTGAGGCACAGAGATCTCTGAATTTCATTCACTTCATTGGGTTCTGCCTATTCCTGGATGCTAAGGAGAAGTGATCTGAAAGTACCTGTTTTCTTCTGTGTGTGAAAAGATTTCTTAAACAATGAACTGCTGGTTATCCCAGTCAGGAAGCTGTAGTACAGCTGTATAGTTACAGCTTGCTTCTCAATTGACCAGGTAGGTTCCAGAGATACCTTCCATAACCACCAGATATTTGACATCAAATATCTAGTGCAGATTAAAAAAAAAAAAAAAGGTTTTCTCCAAGTATATTCTCCAGGTACTGTGTTCCTACCAAGGGCACCAAGGGCGGTGATAGGAAAACAGCTCCTTCGTAGTTTGTTTTGCTGCAGTTATGTTTTTGAAAGCACACATGTATGCCTGCACACGTACACGCACACATGCATACCCCAAAACAAATCAGAAAGGCACTGATCTGAGTTATCTTCCTCTTGAGGGAGACTACATTCCAACCAGGATATTCAGAGTTTCTAAAGGAAAACAGTAAGATAGGTATTTCTTTAAGGCATCCCTATTTAAAGTGCACTTATTGTAAGAGCCCTTCCATCAGTAACAAAGGAGTTTCATCTCCATTGATCTAAATAGGAAACCATGCCAAGTAGCATGAGTTTTGGATTGTTTGGCTGCTGCAAGCAGAGGCTGTAAACTTAGGTGGAAATCTTGTCTTTTTAGCTGGCAGCCTATTCCAATAGTTGAGATGCATGCAATGCAGCACCTTTTTCACAGAGGTGTTTACAAGTTCATATCCTACGTAATGAACATTCTATCTCATCATATTGAGGTGCACGCAGAAAGTTTGTTGCATCCACAGAGTCTGGGTCCCTGGTATATACAGGGTCAAGGTGTTGTCAAGCTGGTCTCCTTGCCATCCCAGTAGGAGGGACTTATGTGCACATATTCAGAAACTGCTTCTCTTAGGCTACTTTACAGTTTCAACCAACTCAGCAGAGCTCCTCAGGTTGGAATAGAGGGTTTGGGCAAATCAGCCAGGCTGAGGTGGGAAACTTATATGAAAAAGTCTTTGGAGCTTAGAATGAACACACTGTCTTATAACTTCCTCTGTTTCACCAGTTAGGCTTCTCCCCCCAGATTGTTGGGGTGTGATGTATCTGCATTTTTGTTTTCATGTCTCTCGTGTTTACCCAGCACCCTGTACTTTTGAACATAAAAGGTGTGGGTTGATTCTTTTCCAAGCGTGTGTTTTTGAGTCCCTCTCTTTTTACCCTTCCTGCTGAAACATCCTGCTCAGCAGCAGTCCCAGGAGATCTGTAACTTCACGTTCTAATTTGAAAAAGGACATGTTACTATTGTTATGACATTATTTTTTTTTACTCCCGTTATGGTTCTTACTACCACTTTAAAACAAAACAAAACAGTAGTGCTATAATAAGTTGCTAAAGATTCTGGAGACCAAAACACATGCATTTTTATACAACTTGGAATAACACTTCTGCCGTTAACAAAATAGAAACATTAGGAAATGGAAAGATGTGTATCTATTTGTCTGCACAGTGCATTAACAATAAGAGAAAAGAAGCTGCTCTTCCACAGTTTAGAAAGACTCAATAGCCATAGTTGGATTTTTATACCAATTTATTATCATGACACCCTCTGCTGCTGCTGCTGCTGCTAAGTCACTTCAGTCGTGTCCGACTCTGTGTGACCCCATAGACGGCAGCCCACCAGGCTCCCCCGTCCCTGGGATTCTCCAGGCAAGAATACTGGAGGGGGTTGCCATTTCCTTCTCCAATGCATGAAAGAGAAAAGTGAAAGTGAAGTCGCTCAGTCTGTCCGACTGTTAGCGACCCCATGGACTGCAGCCCACCAGGCTCCTCCGTCCATTGGATTTTCCAGGCAAGAGTACTAGTAGGGGCTTTATACATGACCAGAGATAGTCAGAAGTTTGGTTCAGCTCATTTGAGAGCCATCTAAGTTCAGGACTTGATCATCTCCTGCCTGGACTGTTCACTGGTATCTGTCTCCTTCTTGTAACTATCTTGCTTATTGAATCAATTTTTGAATTTTTCATCTCAATTAAAACGTAAATTCTTTAGGGTGGTGACTATGTGTGTCTTGCTCACTGCTGTAACCTCTAGTGCCTAGAACAAGATTTGGTACAGAGTAGGTACTTACTCAATATGTGATGAAAGAAGCATGGAGACTCAGAGGTAAACTTTTCAATATTCAAAACGAAGACTATAGGCTTATGGGTCACATGATACTATCAACACCATAGTTCATGAACTAAATGGGTGGTGGGTTTAATTAACATCATTGCCCAGGTTGGGCACAGGATTGGGAAGGCCAAGGCTTACATTTAGCTAGCTTCTCTCGTTTCCTCCCTTTATCGCTCCTCTTTCCTGCACTGGTCTGGAGTGGTCTTTACCAGCAGCAAGAGGATTATTGCCAAGAATCTCCAGTGCAGAGAATATAGGGGATGATCCTCTATATACTATAAGCCCCACACATCCCCCTTCCTCACTCTACTTTTTTCTTTAGCATGTTTCACTATCTTGACACTACTTGTTTCATTTATTTGTTATGTTTACTTCCTCCAACTAAAATATATGCTCCCTGAGGACATAGTTTTTTTTTTTTTTTTTTTGGTCTGTTTTGGTTACTGAAGTATCTCCAGTGTCTACAAATACTGTGTGGTCTACAGTAAATTACCAATACATATTTGAAAGCTAGGACTGTTTGACGTATTTCTCTCGGAAAGAATTAGGAAGAACTCTTAATCTAACCTTGTAACATCCTCAGCATACTAATAGTACATCAGATATTGGAAAAGTGAGTTTTAAGCACTATCTACCACCACTGAGATGACAAAACCCTGCAAGCCCAGGTGTTTATTATGACAACTCCCTCTTCCCTTGAGGGAGGCGCTGCCCACCACTGTGTGGAGGCCATCCGTGGTTCAAGGAGGAGGGGATGTTCCTCAGCCTCCCCCATAGCCCTCTCCTTCGCATGCTCACATCTCTCCAAGCCGGAAGGGAGCGCACACGATACACCTGAGCCTCCTTAATGATGTCTGTCGGGGGGGTGCTGTCCTCTTATATTTCCGAGAAGAGCCTCTTTGTGTGAGTGTTTCTGTTTCCTTAGCTGTCCCCCAAGTGCTGCCATCCTTGCGTCCTTGCTCGTTCCTCTGCAGGAGTGTGGGCGGAATTGTTAAGGGCCCCTCCCAGTGGCTGTTCTGTTAGGGAATCTTGCAGTCAGGGAAAGTATGAGGAGTGCACTTGCTTCCTCTGGTGATGGGGGGCAGCCTCACGGTGCTCTGGGCTTGAGTCATAACTTGTACCTTGGGTCCCAACCAAGAGTTTTTCTTGTTATATGAAGACAGAAGGGTGCTCTCTCTCTTTTTTTAAATTGAGGGCAAGAGAACAGGTTTCACTTATTTCTTGGCATTTACTGTCACAATGGTAATTAAGCCATCATGTATTTGTTTTGCCCAACTATGAGGTAGTCAATGCAATAAGTGTTATGCTTATGTAACACTCTGTGAAGATGACTGATGCTTTTTTCACATTATCTAAAATAGTATTATGAATATAAATGGAGGTATGATTTCTTATGTTTATTGTCTCTTCCAATTAAAATACAAGTTTCATGAAGGCATAGTATTTTGGGGGTCTGTTTTAGTTAGTGAAGTATCCCCAAATGTATGGTTATTAGGGTCACAGACTGGAATTCTTGTTTCTGTCTATCCAGCATGCTTCCCCCCCATCCCCGCCTTATTATGGCAGTGGACCCTGTCCCCTCACTCCTTTGCCTACTCCCTGCTCCTGGGTCCCCTGGGCTCCAGATGCCAGATTGGCCAATCATCGAATTTTTGCCTTTCTGCCAACAGGGGTCATTCTCAAGTGTGGCACAGAACCCAAGCAGTAGAGTCCTCCACTGAGATTCTCTATTGGCCAAGGGAGGGTGCTGCTTTGCCTTTTCCTGGGTTCTCCTGGTGGCTGCTGCTGGGTTCACTTCTTACTGCATGGAGAGGACATTTCAGTGACGGGAGACAGGCCAGCACTTACAGAGAAGCAGAGGGGAGAAGGAGGAGTGGAAGCCCCTGGGTCTGCTCCCACGCTCCCCATTCCTACAGTTGTCTGTCTGGGTCAGTCTGCTGTCCCGTCCACGTGATCCATCAGGCCCTGCTCCCGCTTAGGCTCCTTTGAGTCTGGGTCTCTGAAAGTCTTCACTAAAACCCCACTGAAGCACGGAGAACTTAAGTGAGTCTTCCAAACTGTACATCAAAAGTAGACCAGGGGGTAGGGGGCATCCATCGGCAAGGACGCTTACATCTTTGGTTTCATATTTCCCATTTAATAAAGCCTTCTCATTCTGTATTTTCTTTCTGCTCATCTGACATTTTTAAAAAAATAGGGTCATCAATGGTCAGGCAGCTGTTCAGAAGTTCAGTCGCTTGACGTTTACTGAGTGTCCATTATGTGCCAGTTACTTTGATAAACTCTGGGTGTGCCAAAGTAGAGAAGCTATAAGGCTGTGGCTAAAGAGGTGAACACCTAGAAGTGTTGACTGTAGCTACAGAGGGATGTGCGGGGAGCTGCTTCCTCCTGGGAGGCCCAGAGACGGTGTGAGCAGAGTCCTTGGAGTCACGAGGAAGAAATACGTTCATTCATGTCAGCCTCTTGCAGCGACATAAGGAAAACAGGGAGTCATCCAGTCAGTCCAGAATAAGTCAGCTCAGAATTCTGAGCTGTTTTTATGGACCACTGGAGAAGCTGCACCTACTTACTAGGAATACAGCCTTTCCCTGTGCTCACCTTTTACGGGTAATCCCAAGGGAGAGAGTGCGTTTGGGTCTAGTTGCAGTCATTCAACATGGAGCAATTGGACAGAAATCCCCCAGCTCACCTTGGAGGCAGTGGGCCCCCACATTGGTCCCTGGTCCATCAGCTGTCCAAGAAACAGGGTTACCTTCCCTGTGTAAGACCTTAGATACTTTTCTTTAAAGGTAACTGTGAGGTATCCCCTGGCAGCTCATCGAGTACAATATTGAGGGACAGATAAAGCTAGTAAGTGGAGGTAACAGTGTGCCAAGGTTCAGAGGGAGGGGAGGAGGGAGAGATAAAGTTGGAAAGGAAGGCAGGGGCCAGGCAGTGACACATGGAATTAAAAAAAAAATTACTTTTGGTTTATTCAAAACTATACATGCTCCTAGCTTAAGGAGGCAGGTATTTGAATACGTTGTGTGTGTGTGTGTGTGTGTGTGTGTGCGCGCTTAGTTGTTTCAGTCTTGTCCAACTCTTTGCGACCGTATAGACTGTAGCCCTCCGGGCTACTTTGTGGGATTCTCCAGGCAAGAATACTTGAATGGTTTGCCATTTGAGCACATTATACACACATACAAATGTATTCTGGGCACTCTCCATTCATCTTTCAGGGAATCTTTTGGGATGCATGTAATTTCAAGGACTTCACATTTTATTCTTTAAGTTCTAAGGCTTTAAGCTAGCGAGTGACAAAAGGAGATTTGGATTTTAAGATGGCTATTCTGGAAGAAGTCTGGAGGACAGAATGGAAAAGAGAGTTGAGGCCTGGAGTTGGAGAGGATTCTTCAGTGATGGTAGTACCACCAAGGAGGAACAAATAGGAGGCACGTTTGACATTAGAAAGGAGCAGAGAGAGAGAGAGAAGTTGTCTTTCAAGTTTGTTTTGCCTCAGATGTCTTAGTGAGTTTGGTGTCTTTGCCTTGTTAGAGACCACAGAGAGAAGCATGGGCTTGGATGCACAGAATGATAAATTTGGGTTTAGATGTGGTGAACTGGAGCATATCTTGGACCACCTTTGGAAGGTCCAAGTAGCTGTTAGTAATAATAGCCTAAAACACATGGAGAGACCTTTGGCCTGGAGCCTAAGGTCTGAGAGTCATATTTGTGAGTTAAAGCTTTGCAAGGAGATGAACAGGGAAGAGGGGCTTCATCTGAATCTCACTAATAAAGCAAATCCAAAAGAATACTGTAAAATATTTTTGTTTATTTCCCACAGATTACATATTTTAGGGTATTAATTGGGCCTTCCACTCTCTAATTTAATTGCAAATGTCAGAAAGTTCAGCATATTTTTGTGTGAAGTTGCTCAGTCGTGTCCAACTCTTTGCAACCCCATGGACTGTAGCCTACCAGGCTCCTCCCTCCATGAGATTCTCCAGGCAAGAGTACTGGAGTGGGTTGCCATTTCCTTCTCCAGGGGATCTTCCCAACCCGGGGATCGAACCCGGGTCTCCAGCATTCCAGGCAGATGCTTTAACCTCTGAGCCACCAGTTGGATTGCTATTATATATTGGATATTAGGAGCTTCAGAAGAGATATGAAAATATTAGAAAAAAAGCCCTGCTTTGGGGAAACTTCTAGTCTAGTTAAGGAGACAAGACAATTCTTTATAGAGGTGAATAGTTAAAAAAAGACAAAGTCTGGACAAAAATATTTAATTGCTGGATAAATGACATTGACACAATGTCCTAGGATTTAGAGAAGGAAGACATTTGTGTTTGAGGGACTGTTTTTGAATCTTTTTTCTCCTAATAAAGATGGATTGTCTCCCTGAATTATATTCTTAATGTATACGGAAGGGGAGAAAGAGGTGAATATCAAAAAGGGTTAAGTAGATTCTTAAATTTAGAATGAAAATTTCTATACTTGAACACTAATACAGTATATTAGTACATCATCACTTGCGTGTCATAATTTGGTTGTGCTAACTTACTAGCTAATTGGGCTTCCCTGGTGGCTCAGACTGTAAAGAATCCACCTTCAACGCAGGAGACCTAGGTTCGATCCCTGGGTTGGGAAGATCCCCTGGAGAAGGGCATGGCAACCCACGCCAGTATTCCTGCCTGGAGAATCCCCAAGGACAGAGGAGTCTGGTGGGCCACAGTCCATGGGGTCACAAAGAGTCAGACACAACTGAGCAACTAAGCATAGCACTAGCTAATTACAACTCCGTATTTTGCAACCAAGTGTTTATTATTTTGATGGCTCTACAGCCTCTGTCTTTTGAGAAGTAGCCCTAAGCAGAGAGATTTCTTCATTTCTAGCTCCATTTTCTGTCTTCAATTTTCTTTGGTTCATTTTCCTTGGTTCCAGTTTCCTCTTATGGAGGGAAAGTGCTCACATGACCCACCTCATAGCTTTTGGAGGGACAGCTAAGAAAAATAATGATTAAAAGTGAGGCACATTTATATAGCTTTGCTTAAGACCCCTTGTATTGACTGGTAGTGTCATGTCCATCACAAGATGGGTCTGCAGCAAGGACATAAACCTGGGGGCTAGGTGGGGTCGTTTCCGCTATTTTAAAGGCAGAAAGAGACCACGACCCAAGAAACCAAATGGAATGAGGCTCTTGTCTTGGACCTTGTGGGGACTGCTGGGCATAAGCCAGGCAGGGAGACTAGGAGCTTGGAGCCTGCCCCCTGCAAAAGGGTCTGGTGGAGCTTGGCTGGCTGGCTGGAGCTCCCTACACCCTGCAGGAGGCCATCCTGTTGTATAGGCCTGTCCAGTGGGTACAGCCTTGTGCTGCCGCTCCCAAGGTGTCCTGTGGCACACACACTGGGCCTCTGACTCTTGGAGCACCCATAGTTCTGCGATAGTGCTCACCCTTCACATCACCTCTGCCTCATTCATGGCCTTTTATCCTGGCAGCTCTTTGCCTGCTAATTTGTTTCAGTCGTATCCGACTCTCTGTGACCCCATGGTCTATAGCCTGTCAGGCTCCTCTACCCATGAAATTTCCCAGGCAAGAGTACTGGAGTGGGTTGCCATTTCCTACTGCAGATCTTCCTGACCCAGGGATCGAACCTGTGTCTCTTATGTCTCCTGCATTGGCAGGTGGGTTCTTCACCGTTAGTGCCACCTGGGAAGCCCTCCAAAAGTGGTCCTCCCACCGTTCTTTTCCACTCCCTTCCAAAGGCCTGTTGCAGGGACCCAGGATTCAATGTTCAATTAAAATGTAGCTTTCCTTTCCCTTGAGCCCAACTTGAGGATGTATTTTGGCTGAAAGTCACTATTGGACATCCAAAGAACATTAAATACTATTTATCCAGATTTCAAACACTTGAAATTCTTAAATAACCAAGACTTTTCCTACACTTTAAAGACACTGAAGAAATCCAGCAGTGGAATACTAGTCTACTAATATTAAAACTACTCTGGTGTGTTTTAGTAGTTCAAATTCAGATTAATATACGCCTCCCCCCCTTTTTTTTCTCTACTTCTCTGAGTCTTGTCTGAGGATGGCTCTAAGAGGTCTTCAGTTCAGTTCAGTCGCTCAGTCGTGTCCGACTTTTTGTGACCCCATGAACTGCAGCACGCCAGGCCTCCCTGTCCATCACCATCTCCCGGAGTTCACTCAAACTCACGTCCATTGAGTTGGTGATGTCATCCAGCCATCTCATCCTCGGTCGTCCCCTTCTCCTCCTGCCCCCAATCCCTCCCAGCATCAGAGTCTTTTCCAAAGAGTCAACTCTTCTCATGCAGTGGCCAAAGTACTGGAGTTTCAGCTTTAGCATCATTCCTTCTAAAGAACACCCAAGGCTGATCTCCGTTAGAATGGACTGGTTGGATCTCCTTGCAGTCCAAGGGACTCTCAAGAGTCTTCTCCAACACCACAGTTCAAAAGCATCAATTCTTCGATGCTCAGCTTTCTTCACAATCCAACTCTCACATCCATACATGACCACTGGAAAAACCATAGCCTTGACTAGATGGACATTTGTTGGCAAAGTAATGTCTCTGCTTTTTAATATGCTAAGAGGTCTTACAAGTCTTTAAATTACCCCCCCCCAATATTTTATATTTACTCTACTATTCTAGGTTGTTATTGGAGCCTGGTCTGTTACTATGAGAAACTGTAAACATTTTCATGAACAGCATCCTTTGTAGCTAATTTGTGAAATATAAGGGTGAATTATTGTAAATCAGGGCTTCCCAAGGGGTGTAGTGGTAAAGAATCTGCCTGCCAATGCAGGAGACACAGGTTCGATTCCTGGGTCAGGAAGATACCTTGGATTAGGAAATGGCAACCTACTCCAATATTCTCGCCTGGAAAATTCCGTGAACTGAGGAGCCTGGCGGGCTTTACGCCATGGGGTTGCAGCTTGTTAGACATGACTGAGCAACTAAGCACACGCAGCACATTGTAAACCATGCCTCATAAATGCTTAGAACTGCCATTCTGCCTATGAAACCACCGACTGAAATTAGTCATAGTTAGGAAAATGAAAGAATTGTTCAAAGCGCTTGTTTCTGGGAGTTTGGATAGTTTCAATGAAGGTAACTGTAGCTGAGGAGAATTTAGTTTGAATGCTCAGCCTATTCATTCAGTTGACTGTGGAGCTCTCACTGGTCTCTAGGAGTGCATTTGCTAGGTGAGTGGGTTTTTTCCCCCCTGTAATTTGAGCATTGACCTTACTTTTGCCATATTTAAATGCTGAAATTTATGGAGCGTATGTCCAGACAGGAGCCTGCTCTAGATGATTCTATTGTGAGAGAAGATTTTAGAGGAAACAAGGACTTCTACTTTCAAGGAGCTGTTGGATTGACTTAACATTTACCTGAAATTATAAATGACCAACAGCTGCTTTCTGCCAGGAGCAGGTTATGATAACAAGTTGGGAGGAAGACAGAAGGAGTGCTACGGAAGTAGATAAGAAAGGCTTAAAAAACATTAGACTGGCCTCTGAAGTTAAGCTTGGCAGAAGTTACATTTTTGTTCTGGCTAAATCTACATGGGAAAAATAGAGTAGAAAATTCAAGCATCTCTCTGGATAATTCAGTTAAAAACCCACCCCTCCTCTGGTTTCAGGAATATATCTGCAGAGTGAGATTTTGTTTCAGTACTTTGGATTTATCTCCCTTCTGGCAGTGTCGTCACAGATACTAAGAAATATTTTTGTTTTCGGCTTTTCTCATAGATGTTTATCTAAGCAGGAGCCAGGCTTCCAGGAAGGAGGTCACAGAAATCTCTCCCGTTCCCACCCACACAGTTTTACTGTACTTAGAACACTGTAAGTGTAAGTAAATATGTGAATGGAGGGATAGATCACTTATGCAAAAAAGTACTGTTTGGACTTCTACAAGTGTGGCATTGACTTTCTATTTTCTTTCTCTAACAGCCATTCTGTACTTTTTCACTGGTGCCACTGATGGGCTCACTGCCCAACTATAAGCAGTGGATGTTAAGCTAGAGGGAAACAGTGCTTGATCTGCTTACAAATAATGCTTTCCAGAGGAAGGTTTCAGCTTTCTTTTGGGAGGGGTCATATTTTGGGGCCTGTTAGACAGTAATCTGAGTGCTGGAATTTTTAACCCAGGCCCAGGAGAGAAGCAGGCATGACCAGGAGGTTTGGATATTTGTGTCTGAACAGCTGTCTGCAGGCAAATGATGGGGCTGGGGACGGGGAGCGATGAAGACACAGGCCTGTGAGAATGTGGGCGCCTTGGGGACTGCATGGAGTGACTGTGAGTTGTTGCTGGTACAGATGGGACTTCCTGTGGGGTCGTGTGTGTGTGTGTGCATGCTTAGTGGCTCAGCTGTCTTTGACTCTATGACCCCGTAGACTGCAGCCCTCTGGGCTCCTCTGTCCATGGGATTTTCCTGGCAAGAATACTGGAGTGGGTGCCATGCCCTCCTCCAGGGGATCTTCCCAGGGATCAAACCCGTGTCTCCTTTGTTTCCTGTATTGTAGGTGAATTCTTGACCACTGAGCCACTGGGGGTTGTGTAGTTTGAACTAAATCTTCTCTTTAGAGATTTCTCTTTTTGCCACAACCAAGCCAGCACTAGATAGAAACACATTTGCTCCCAGAAATGAGTTAAACATTGAGTATCTTATATATAGCTCTGTTTCAGATGAGCATGCTCTCAGTTTTCTGATTCACCATCCTCAACCCCACACCACTCTCTCGAAGGTTTCCTTCATTTGACTTTGATCACATGACTAGTTTAAACATACTGGAATTCTATTCTTTGGGAGTTGCTGTCCCCAAACATGACCTTAATTTTCTAAGAGCCCTAAATGAAAGAGTATGAATCTATAGGACAATTTTCCCCAATAGACAATCTGGCAGAAAAATTCTTTAGAAAATTGAAGCAGAAACAAATCTTTCCTAATTACTGGGTTATTCCAGGTGAAAGTGGGTTTATGTCATTTCATTATTTTTTGTTCTGCCTTGGATCTTTGGCAGAGCAGGAAAAAAGAATTGTTGCCCACTTGGTTTTTCATTCTGTAGCTTATCAGTTAAATATTTGAGCGAGTAAGAGAAGAAAGACTCACTTTCTCTAGTAGCTTTTTCCCCTCCCCTCAAATAGTCTGCTTGAATGTGCCAGGAGATTGCTATATATATGTATAAATATAAATATATATATATATATATTTTTCCCCCCTCTTTGGTATTTACTTGTTAAAAATATGGGAGGACTTTCCTGGTGGTCCAGTGGTTAGGATTCTGTGCTTCCACCGCAGGGGGTGAGAGTTTGATCCCTGGTTGGGGAACTAAGGTCCCATGTGCTGAGGGGTGTGCCCATAAATTAAAAAAAAAAAAAAATTTACAAAGTAATAAAGCAACAAGGAAGATCAAAATAAAATTACATTAAAAAATTAAAAATGGGAAAAATCCATTAAGCAATTAATATATATAGCTTTGTAAATCTAGGTTTTAACATGGGTATCATGGAATATGAAATCACTGGTAGAAATGAGAAGAAATGTATAAGGACCTTCCATTTTCAGCAACATCTAAAGTAGTCTGTACAAATGGTTTAAGACAGACTCAGTGGAATTTTCTGGGGATATTCAGTTCTGTTCAGTCTGTACCCCATATGCCACTAAAAAACAAAACCAGAGGATCAGATGATCATTTAGGTCCTTGCTTATTTCACGGGTATTTGTGGCATTTTATCTCAGTCCATTTTCCCATGAATGAGCCACATGTGACCTGAACTTGTGAGAATGTGTATTTAATTCCCTGAGTCTTGCTGTGCCCTTTTTTTTTTTTTTTTTTTTTTTTTTAAAAAAAAAAAAAATTTACAAAGTAATAAAGCAACAAGGAAGATCAAAATAAAATTACATTAAAAAATTAAAAATGGGAAAAATCCATTAAGCAATTAATATATATAGCTTTGTAAATCTAGGTTTTAACATGGGTATCATGGAATATGAAATCACTGGTAGAAATGAGAAGAAATGTATAAGGACCTTCCATTTTCAGCAACATCTAAAGTAGTCTGTACAAATGGTTTAAGACAGACTCAGTGGAATTTTCTGGGGATATTCAGTTCTGTTCAGTCTGTACCCCATATGCCACTAAAAAACAAAACCAGAGGATCAGATGATCATTTAGGTCCTTGCTTATTTCACGGGTATTTGTGGCATTTTATCTCAGTCCATTTTCCCATGAATGAGCCACATGTGACCTGAACTTGTGAGAATGTGTATTTAATTCCCTGAGTCTTGCTGTGCCCTTTTTTTTTTTTTTTTTTTTTACTGAGTCTGTCCCCCAATCTCCTCTCCCTTGAGGGAACTGAGGCCTGAGAACCAAAATTTCCAAAGCTGTCTGGGCATCAGTAGCAGTAGTGATCTCAGGAAGGATGGAGATGGAATCTGATGGGATCTGGAGCAGTGTGAGTCATTATTGCCCAGAAACCCCAGAGAAGATTTCAGGCAGAACTGGAATTCTCACCATGCATGTGGAGTTGTTGCGTATTCCATTTCCCAGACCAGAAAACCTTCTTGTGTTCAACTGGGAGGTATCTTGCTGTCAACCTGGAGCCTAAGCACAAGTTTTGGTTTTTCTAAGCCAGATTGTTTGAATATTAAACCTATTTATAAACCTCATTATTGCAGTAACCATATGGCTCTTACTCAGAGATCCTCACTTAAAAAAAGTGAGACTGCCAGGCACTTTATGATTTAACCTCAGTGCTTAATTGGCTCTCACTCACCCAGGCTATCAGGAAGGATTCCCAGGTCCTCTGTTTGACTTTGAAGTGTGTGAAACTTATGTGTGATTGTAGGTGTGTCCAGTATTTTGGAAACTCCTAGCAAACAAAGCAAACAAAAAGCAAACAAAGCTCTTTAAAAGCATCCTCGCTCTCCCCACTCCGTTGTTTCTTGTTATTTCCTTGCTGAGTCTACTCGGCTCTTGGCTTTACTTTACTGTGTTTACTGTGACTAGAGCCACTCCTTAAGTTGGCCTAGTTTCATCCCTTCTCTCTCTGAGTGGGGCCAAGAGAGGTAAAATGAAGTTCAAGGTCTAGAAGTTAAGGGTCTAGATGACACAGTCATGGACAGCTTTAAGGGAATTTTTTAAATACTGGGGGTCAGTGCTCTTTGATTTTCAATATTGCTCCTGCCTCGGTAGCCACTTACCAGAATGTGCTCAGCTGGACGTAAAGGGACTGAAGGCTTCCAGGAAAGCTCATCACTTCCCCTGTTCTGTACACGTGCCTGTACACATAACATGTACACACTATTTGATACTTCTTAGGCAATCCACAGTTCCATAGCAACATTCCAGACTTAAACAAATATTGATTTTTTCAGTGAAGACCAGGAGTCTTTTAATTTGCCTAGCAGGTGAATGGATATGGTCCATCATTGATTCCAGTTATAGCATGATATCTCTGTGCTTAGTTGTAACTTCTAGAGGATGCTTAGGGAGTCTATGTACGCAACTCACTGGGCTTTAGCCTTTAGGGAATTATCAATAAAAAGGGTTTTTTTCTTAAAAGATAATTTTAGATATTTCTAAGGATTATCATAGTGTCTAGTTCCTAAATGCCTAGCTTTTCTTCCCTTTTTTTTTTCTTTCCCTTTCTTTCTGAGTAATAATCCAGCTTCGACATTAGAGGAACGCGTGTGGATGTGCTAGGCTAACAGGGACCACTACTGGATGGGTGTCAGAATGAACAGCCTGCAGGCTCCCATAGGCATGGGCGAACAGAGAGAGCTGGGCAGGGATTTAGTTCCTTCTCCCCTTAGTAGGACTGAGATTAGCACTTGCTTTCTTTGTGGCCCAGGTGTTCTAAAACGTGGAGAATTGGGTATTCAGTTTTTCTGCTTTAGAAAACAATCTTAAACTTCTTTTTATTAAAAATTTTCTAATCAATGAAAGACTTTTCTTTTTCCAAACAAAATTTGGAAACCTATGAAATTATCTCATTATTAGTTATGTGATTTTTTTATTA
The DNA here is from genome assembly GCA_006410675.1 of Oreotragus oreotragus. NCBI lineage: Eukaryota > Metazoa > Chordata > Mammalia > Artiodactyla > Bovidae > Oreotragus > Oreotragus oreotragus. Next base: position 38,411 of record SJYX01013284.1, on the reverse strand, counting down.
AAAATACAGCAGCTGACTTGCACTTGAACATTTACCGGACGCCTGGCGCTGTGCTAAATGTTTTACATCCACTACCACATTCATCTCTCACGTCAGCCTGTGACGTGCACATTACTGGTACCCAAATCTAACAGGTAAGGAGTCTGGTGGTTGCGAAAGTGATGTAAGTTGCCAAAGGTCACATAGCTTATTAGACAGTAAGTCGGAGAAGGGGTTTAGCTTAGGTAAGTGATCTCAAGCAGTATGCCATAACGCCTCTCCTTAAATGAATAAACAAACAAACAATGCCATGTATGTGTGTATGTGAGTAAGGCAGAGTACCTTCCGGGGAACAGAGCTGGCAACGCGGACAAGATTTTCATGGATGCAGTTTCCTCAGTCTGGCCTCATGAAGATGTCCTGCCTTTTGCCTCGGTGTGGGGCTGTGCTCTCTCCATCCCCTACTCTGCCCAGATTCCACAGCACAGCAGCGTGGTCATTGTCTGTGGTCTGAGTCAGCTTAGTCTAGCTACATGAATGTTGGGACTTCTGATGTATTAATTTTCAAAAAATTATAAATTTAAAATAAGTTTGAGAAACCAAAACAAAACATTTAAAAACGTTTCCTTTGTCTTTCAGGGGCAAATTCTGTTGAAGTTCTTAAAAACAAAAGGCCAAGTGTAAACTAGTTTTTAATCCAGCTCATTTCCTGCATTTGGATGGAAAGAGCCCAGTACATTTCTCTTGTTGGCTTTGTTTGTTTTTGTCTAGTGTCTAAGTTTCCTCCAGGCATCTTTTGACTGATTTGACTAATTTCCTCAGTTTTCTTGGAGGGCTTCAGAGTTTGCTTTCTGTCTCAGTCGGCTGAGGATTCTGTATCCTTAGTCAAGTTACTTAAACTCTCTGAGCCTCATTTCCATCAAGTATGTGTATGCTTAGTTGCTCTGTCATGTGCGACTCTTTGCGACTCTTTGGACTGTAGCCCTCCAGGCTCTTGTCCCTGGGATTTCCCAGGCATAATACTGGAGTCAGTTACCATTTCCTTCTCTAGGGGATCTTCCTGACCCAGGGACTGAACCTGCATCTCCGGTATCTCCTGCATTTCAGGCAGCTTCTTTACCTGCTGAGCCATTGGGCATTCCTTCCATCAACTATCAAGTGATGTTAACCTCCTAAGGCCTGTTGGAGGTCAAAGTGAGTTAATTTAGGTAACAGACAAGGAACAGAGGAGGTGTTCAACAATTGTGAGCATCCCACCACTGTCCACCTCCCAGGCTTTCTCTCATTGCATTTCTCCTGTGTGTAGAAAACCATGTCTGTGGTAGATGTCCTCACTGCTTATAGTGAATTATCACTGAACAGAAGAAAAATGAATAGAAAGAAAGCATTTTGGTTAGTGTCTTGATAAATCCACTCATTCACACAGCAACAGTGTATTGAGTGCTTGTCATTTGTTAAGCACCATGTTAGGCAAGAGAGAACCATTAGCAGATACTGGACAAGCCCTCGATCTTGCCATCAGTGTAACAGATGAGCTCGGTCACCATGAAACCCACAAAAGGGATGATTCCAGGAGGCCCTAGAAGGTTTTCAGGAGGAAGTGATGTCTCAGCTGAAAGCATAGGACTCGGGCCTCACCATCTTGCTGAGTCAAGCTGATCGGTGAGTAGGATCTTGAGTAGAGCAATTTCCATAGATCTGTATTTTCTCTTGTGTTTAAGCAGTGACCTTTCAGCTCCAGCGTAAGAGGACACTGTTTGGGTTGGGTCTCCTTTGATGAGGGAACTGTCTGTCTAAATGGGACAAGATGGGAAGGGAGAATTTTAGAATGTGTGAGTTCAGGAATGCATTGATGAAGTTAGGGAGTAAGTGTCAGGGAGGTGAGTTGGACTGAAAATCAGATTTTTGGTCTCTCTTTTTTGGGTCTACCAAAGGCACAGCCCGTATTGCGGTAGTTGTGGGTGACAGCTACTGCTGCTGCTGCTAAGTCACTTCAGTCGTGTCCGACTCTGTGTGACCCCATAGACGGCAGCCCACCAGGCTCCCCCGTCCCTGGGATTCTCCAGGCAAGAACACTGGAGTGGGTTGCCATTTCCTTCTCCAATGCATGAAAGAGAAAAGTGAAAGTGAAGTTGCTCAGTCTGTCCGACTGTTAGCGACCCCATGGACTGCAGCCCACCAGGCTACTCCGTCCATTGGATTTTCCAGGCAAGAGTACTGGGGTGGGGTGCCATTGCCTTCCCCATGGGTGACAGCTACAAATGATTTATTTTGTCAGCAGACATTTGTTGTGTGCCAACATGTGCTGGTTGATGTGCACACCCTTGGGATAGACACAGTGAGCCCTCTGACAGGACCCCTAGGCTCAAGAAACTGAAAAGGAGGGGCAAAGGGTCCTAAACCTTTTAGAATGGCCCTTACATGGCATGTACGGTGCCAGGTAATTCAATACTATATTCTCTGAGCTCATTCCTCCCATTTTAGGGAGGTGGAAGCTAAAGCTTGCTTTAGTGTTGAGCTTGTCTGAGTCTCAGTTAGAGAGGCAGAAGTTGGGTTTTGAACTGGGTTCATCACATTCCAGAGCCCTATCACCTTTCCACAGGGTGATGTAAGAGGTGACCCCCCTTCTCTCTGGTGTCCTCTTTTTTTTTTTTTTAATGTACACATTTTATTATTTTTCTTGCTTAGCTTTGTTTTGAGCACTTTTTAGGCTTAGAACCTGCTATCTGCTTTCGAATCTGGCTGAGCTGAGCTGGTTTGAGGCCACCAGGCATACCCCCCTCACCTGCTTGCCCCATGTTCTGACGTATTTCTCCTTGTCAAACTCTGTCCCCCCACCCCCACCCCACCCCAGTCCATCAAATCTACCCCTTTGACCAAACTTCCTGAGCCACTTCTCAGTCTAGGTTGTTAGAACAAAGGAACACTTTTGGTAACATGTCTTAATTCAGATTCTTTCAGAGAGTGGGTCTTGGCAGGGTTATTATGAGGATTAGTCATATATGTCAGAGAAGGCAATGGCACCCCACTCCAGTACTCTTGCCTGGAAAATCCCATGGATGGAGGAACCTGGAAGGCTGTAGTCCATGGGGTCGCTAAGAGTCAGACACGACTAAGTGACTTCACTTTCACTTTTCACTTTCATGCATTGGAGAAGGAAATGGCAACCCACAACAGTGTTCTTGCCTGCTGCCTGGCAGCAGCAGCAGCAGTGATATATGTTAAGTGTTTGCTACTAGTAGTTGCTGAAAATGGCAGCTTTTCTTATTTTTGTCCATTTTGATGCTCTCAGGGTTCTCAGTGGTGCTGGTGTGTGGTCCTTGGCAGATGCTGGGAGAGTTCTGTGGAAGCCAGTAGCAAAGGTTGTCTTCTTCTGGCCTCTGAAGATGCCCTTTGTTGATAGAACTAGTTGAGTTTCTGGGTGGGAACCAGGGGCATCCATCTGGTCTGATTGCCCCCTTACCTTTGGTCCTTGCACACTTTCAGTGGGTTATTTTCCAGTCTTGCCAAATACTTCTTAGCTCGGTTTGTTAGACAGCAGTTCTAACGAGGTTCCAGGGCATGGGTCATACCCACAGGTCACTGTCCTCTGTGCCTGTAGATGAAACCTCTGCCCTTGTTACTGCCTGGTGAGTGTGAGCTGTCACTGCTGGAGAGGGGTGTCGAGGATGGTCTGTGCACATCCACCACAGCTTTTGGAGAGGGTGCAAAACATTGTTTTAAGCAATGGGATACAGTGGCTGCTGCTGCTGCTGCTAAGTCGCTTCAGTTGTGTCTGACTTTGTGTGACCCCATAGATGGCAGCCCACCAGGCTCCCCCATCCCTGGGATTCTCCAGAATACTGGAATGGGTTGCCGTTTCCCTCTCCAATGCACGAAAGTGAAAAATGAAAGTGAAGTTGCTCAGTTGTGTCCGACTCCCAGCGACCCCATGGACTGCAGCCTTCCAGGCTCCTCCATCCATGGGATTTTCCAGGCAGGAGTACTAGACTGGGGTGCCATTTTCTTCTCCAGGGATACAGTGGAGAGGCATATAAAAAACCTTCCTTTGGGGAGCTGAAATTCAGGTGGGTGATCTCTATTTCTCACTGTAAGGTCTTGAGAGAGGCGCTCTGATTATTCCCATTTTACAGATGAAGAAACTGAAGCTGAGAGGGGTCAAATATATGGTCCAACACTGTAGAGCTGAGTGCCACAGCCAAGATTGGAACACAGGTAGTTTACTCTAAACCCCAAGCCCTAACTCGTTAGGTCAACAGTTGACCTTCTTTCTTACCTATATGTTATAATTCAAACGTGTAAATATTTCTGTGTGTTCATCCTATAGGTATGTATATCTGTATATGTGACTATGTGTATATAGATATGTGAATATTTTATACATTTTTTTCTAATTGCAACCTCATTTAATGCCCATTGAAAATAGAAATGCTCACTTAAATAGAAAATATAGAAAATTAATGCAAGTAAAAAATAAAAGTAGTGATTCCCTCACCTACTACCCTGGGCTCATGCTTATCACTCTGGTGTGTTTTCTTTGTACATATCAGGTCAAGATCACACTGTGGATTTGGTGCCATACATGGCTTACTTCATTTAACATGTCACATCATCATGTATGTTTTCATTTGAACAAAGTGTCATAGGTTGTAGGGATTCTGAACTTGACACGTCTGTGCCTTTAAAAAAAAAAAAAGCATGTGCAACTTACAGTTCTATTAGCAAATCAGTGGCTTGGCTTCCTGGTGCAGTGACTGTAATGGGAATGTTGATGTGGAACCAGGGACAACTGAGAAGCATTGCCCTTCCTGGAGATCCTCCTGGGAGGTGCATTTTCCTCTCTCACACTTCTTTTCCTCTAATCCCCTCCAGTAAAGAGTCTTCTCAAACTCTTTTGAGGGTCTTTGAAATTTACAAAAGTTGACACAAACATGAAAAACATCAGGATACATTGGAAAATAAACTTTTATGACCATTTCCTCCTTGAATGCCACAATGACCCAGGTAAGAGAGACAGGGCAGATGTAACCTCCCTCTAATAGATGGAGAAGCCCCATGCCCAAAAGATTTGCCCCTGGATAAATGAGGAATGTAAATAGGAGAGGTAGCGTAGACCTCCAGCCACTGTGCTTCCTGGGACTTGTTTTTCTGGGGGACCAAGCTCACAGCTGAGCCAGTAAGTAGCAAGTTCCTGATGCTGTTCTCACTGCTTTTGCTTTTAGACGTTCTCATTGACCCCTCCCTCATTCCTTCCTTCTCTGACCTTATGTCTGATCTTATGGTCTAGTTGCATGATTACACATTTATATTTTAAAAGACAAATCTTTAAAGAGACTTCATTGAAAGCTGATGGGAATAATAGTAACAATAATGACAGTACAAATAGCTAATAGTTATTGACCATTTAATATGTCAGGTATAAGACATGCTTTGCAAGCGTCTGCCCATTTATTCCTCAACAACCCCATGAACCTGCTGAAGGGCTGAGATTTGAACCTGGTTCTTGCTGTCTTTAAGGTCTGATCTCAACCAAGATGCTACAGTGCCCTCAGAGGGGAAAGGATGGAACATCCTTTGGGGATGTTATGTGTAACTGTTAAGACTGTGGTTCTGTGCATTCAAGCACAACATTCTGTAACACAGAACTTTTAAGAGGGCTTTGAGATCCAGCAGCCTCACAGAGAGAGCTTTCTACAGTGTTCACCCCTGTGTCCATCCCCACTGAAGCTTTTTCTCAACTACCACCTGCAGCAGACTCTCTTCTGATCTGTGTTTATGCTTCTTTTCCCACAGGAGGAAATATAAGAAAACGTCCCAGAGGTAAGAGCATCTCTCTGAGAAAGGAGAGCTGGTTGGTTGACTCCTCTGTGTCACAGTTCTTCCCAAGTCAAACTCATGATGGACATTCACTGTAATAAAGAGTCTTGGTTCCTTCTCAGTGAGTTGCCTGCTTTATCTTCTAGTTGCTACTGTTGCTGTAGTTAAAAATTGATTGCAGGCATTTGGTGTGGCACAGTAAGTGTATACCCTCACATAAGAGTGGGTCCAGTTGCTTAAAAACTCATTACTGCTGAACTATCCAGTGATTTTACTAAACCTTGACTAGAGTGGGGCTGGACTAAGGGCGAGTGTGTCAAGTTTTATGGATGGGAGCACAGAAAGGTCTTCAAATGCATGTTCAGGTTTTAGATTCTCCTAGGCTGATTTGCTGAAAAAATGCTATTGAGCTCAAAACAGAGATACGATTCCTTTAAGGGCAGTCTTTTGATTTAACCATAAAAAGGGTAATTTAAAGTAGAATATCATCTGTCATCACCCTTCATTACTCTGTTTTATTGCGGAGAGTTTGGAAAGCACATTCCATAGACACAGAGCCGCTTAGGTCTTTTGTTTGCCAAGCAAGAGAAGCCTACGGCTCAGTCTTAAAAGACTAGTGTCTGCTTTTCATTAATTGACTTTGATATTGTGACTTTAAACAGGTTACATGAGATAAAAAATTACTGTTGCAACAGGTTTCAACAATGGTACTTTGAGGGCTTCTTTGGTGGGTCAGTGGTTAAGAATCTGCTTGCCAGTGCAGGGGACACAGGTTCGATCCCTGGTCCGGTAAGATCTCACATGTTGCAGAGCAACTAAGCCCACGCATCATAACTGGAGAGTAGCCCCCACTTGCTGCAATTAGAGAAAGCCTGCATACAGCAATGAAGACTCAGTGCAGCCAAAAATAAATACATAAAAATTTAAAAGTCTTTAAAAAAATAGTATTACCTTCAGATGATGACTTTAATATGACCTTTTCTAGAGAGTCTTATCTCATAGTAGAGGCTCTTATGTCCTATGGTTTCTAAATAAAGTCAGTAATCCAAAGTAGTGGTGTCATCATTTGATATGTAGTGAGGAGGCACACACTCATTGAGAGAAAATGAACTAAAACTTTAAAGCTTCCTAGAGGGTTGCTGTGCTTCTCTAAATATAGTAAGCTTATAAAGATGGCCAATAATTCTGTCTTGTTCAGGTTCATCAGGCTGATGGTAGTGATTGCATTTGAACCACTAAGAATGGTGTAAATTAATCACTCAGATTAGCGGGCATAATAGTCATCAGTAGTAAAAGGTAATTTATCATTTTTACATATAGTTAACTAGGGGTATAAGATGTTTCAGTGTTGCCTCAATTTTAAATAGGGGAGATAAATAGACAGGTAAGAGGGAGTTTTACGGGAGACCTGCTCAAACCTGTCAGGCTTCAAATTACTATGTCAATTTTTGAGGAAAGCAAATTTTTGCATACCTCATATGAACACTGTTGCATTTTGATGTGGATGTAAAGAAAAGACTGATTTTAGCTTATTAGCTTTGTTGAAGTGAAGTGCAAATTAATAGAGGTGTGGTTTGAGCTCTTCTGTTTTTAATCACATGCTGCTGCTGCTGCTGCTAAGTCGCTTCAGTCATGTCCGACTCTGTGCGACCCCATAGACGGCAGCCCACCAGGCTCCCCTGTCCCTGGGATTCTCCAGGCAAGAACACTGCAGTGGGTTGCCATTTCCTTCTCCAATGCATGAAAGTGAAAAGTGAAAATGAAGTTGCTCAGTTGTGTCCGACCCTCAGTGACCCCATGGACTGCAGCCTTCCAGGCTCCTCTGTCCATGGGATTTTCCAGGCAAGAGTACTGGAGTGGGGTGCCATTGCCTTCTCTGTTTTAATCACATACCTATCCTCATATGAAATAGATCCATGTCTGCTAATCTATCACCACTTTTATGGATTAGAACAAAGGTTTTACTTTGCTCATGATTTTGTAGGTCAGGAATTCAGGAAGGACTTGTCTGGGTGTCTTGGATCTGACGCACCTGGTGTCATCCAGGGTTGCTGGGGATGTAGGATCCACTTCCAAGATTGAGTTTTCATTTGCATTGGGGAGCTTTGGTGCTCCTCATTTCCTCTCTCTCTCCACATGGTTTTCATCCTTCAAAATGTCTCCGTGAGCTTGAGCTTCTGTGCAAGGTGATCTCAGGGGAGGTAAACTCTTAGCTGGCTTCTTAGGCCATGTGTTCCAAGAGATACAGAGTGGAAGATGCTGTCTCCCTGAAACTGGCTCAGTGTCACTTCTGCTGTATCTTACTGGTTAAGGCATTGCACAACCCAGCCAGAGTTGAGAGACGGGGACATAGATTATATCTCTCGATGAAAAGGTATTAATGAATTTGAGGCCATTTTCATGTATCAAACCTTCAACCTTTTGCAGAATGAACTTGCTTGAGACCTTTTCCAGATATCTGTAAATTGGGAGTCTATGGATACCTCATTTGATGAATAGTACACAGTTTTAAACATGTCTTGATACCCCTCTCTGATGCTGGTATGTTTGAATATATGCTTGTCTCTTGGTTGATTCATTTGGACTGGGAATAGCTGTGATTCCTCTTTCATGTTCAGTTCAGTTCAGTTCAGTCACTCAGTCGTGTCTGACTCTTTGCGACCCCATGACTATAGCATGCCAGACCTCCCTGTCTATCACCAACCCCTGGAGTTTACTCAAACTCATGTCCATTGAGTCAGTGATCTCTTCCAACCACCTCATCCTCTGTTGTCCCCTTCTCCTCCCACCTTCAATCTTTCCCAGCATCAGGGTCTTTNGTCGTGTCTGACTCTTTGCGACCCCATGACTATAGCATGCCAGACCTCCCTGTCTATCACCAACCCCTGGAGTTTACTCAAACTCATGTCCATTGAGTCAGTGATCTCTTCCAACCACCTCATCCTCTGTTGTCCCCTTCTCCTCCCACCTTCAATCTTTCCCAGCATCAGGGTCTTTTCAAATGAGTCAGTTCTTCCCATCAGGTGGCTGAAGTATTGGAATCTCAGCTTCAACATCAGTCCTTCCAATGAATATTCAGGGCTGATTTCCTTTAGGATGGACTGGATTTTTCATGTTAGGGACAGGCATACTAATGTGGATTCAGCTGGTAAGTTGAATTCTAAGTGTAGTTATTTAGCTTCAGTTAATGAATCAAGTAAAGTTGGTGGCTTCATGTAGAAAAATGAAATGACTCAAATGTTACATTAAAAAGCTTTAGATCTTATAGATTTGCTTTGAACAAGAGGGGAAAGACAGCCTAAGATACCCAAATCATCTACCTTTGTTTAAAGTTTTCTTGCTAAGTTTAATTTCATTTCACTCATGTATTTATTTACCTTCAAAAGCAATGATAAGAAAAAAAATCCACAAGCTTGCAAAGTCATCATTATCCAACTACAACCCAACTGAGGTAAACATCTTTCTTTACATTTTTCATAAAATGCTAGGCAGATCTTAGTAGCCCACAAGAAGGATATTTTGAGGATAGTGATTATACTGAGTCTCACATTTAGTGTTAAGGAAAATGTATTCACCTCTTTCAAGAGCAGGATTTCAATCAAAAGAGTGGTGTTACAAGTACTCTTTACTGGGTTAGCAAGGGCACCTGTAGGTAGGAAGTAAGCTTCTCCCTGCACGGAAAGCCTTATTGGATTGAGCTTTAAATCAACACAATTAAGGGGAATCATCCTTTGGCCTTATGAATAGGTCTTGTCCATGAAGGCCAATCATTTCAAGAGATTTGCTGAAGTGGTGAAATGGCAATTTGACAGCTACAGAGGATGACACGGGAAGCCTGCTTCCCTGTGAAATTCTCGTCAGGTCATTTTCAGTACAGCTACAGCTTCAGGGTGTCAGATCTGGCTATGAGAAGTTTATATCTTTGAGAAAGCATGCCAGACCATGCATAAAGTAATCACAGATACTTAGAGATAATCTAATATTTCTGGGCTACTCCTAAATAAAAAAACTGTTACGAGGGATGATGTAGTAAGTTAAATCTGTTAGAAGAGCTTCCAACACACACACACAAGAACACATACTCACTGTATTTCAGTGTGTGAGGGGAACTGTGACTATTCCGCATAATTCCAGGCAGAGGTACAAGGAAAGATGTATCCACACACCTGAGGGACCTCCATGGACTATTGTTCTGTTTTCATATGACTGAACAGTGGAAATACTTTGGTCAAGATGGCCAGGAGTTGGAGTTTTAGGGTCACCAGATAACAAAACCCTCATTAGTGTGAAGGTTTTTGTTAATTTGTTAATCCTAGCTTTGTTTAGCTCTTTTAGTGGAAGTTCTGGTTCTGACTTTTGTTCTGTTTTCATATGACTGAACAGTGGAAATACTTTGGTCAAGATGGCCAGGAGTTGGAGTTTTAGGGTCACCAGATAACAAAACCCTCATTAGTGTGAAGGTTTTTGTTAATTTGTTAATCCTAGCTTTGTTTAGCTCTTTTAGTGGAAGTTCTGGTTCTGACTCTGTCTGATTGATGTACATATTTCATAATTCTAGACATTTTTGTGAGCAATTAACTTGAGCCAAACTTGTCTCTCTTCTTGTTAGTTGATACTAGGTTGATAGTTACATGCACAGTACTTTGCAATAATCTCCCATTTTAACAAAGGTTTACTTAATATTTGCTATTGATATATGCTTTAAAAATACTGGAAATAAGAACATATATGTGAAATAACCTCTGTGAAGAGGTACACAGGCTTGTAGACGTGCCTGCTTGCTCAGTCACTCAGTTGTATCCGATTCTGTTACCTTATGGACTGTAGCCCTCCAGGTTGTTCTGTCCATGGAATGCTCTGTCCAGGCAAGAATACTGGAGTTGGTTGCCATTTTCTACTCCAGGGGACCTTGCTGACCCAGGGACTGAACCCACATCTCCTGCATTGCATGGGTTCTTTACCACTAATGCCACCTGGGAAGGCTTGGGATTATTAGGTGTGACTGTGAAAAAAATTACAATAAAATATGGTAAGTGCTATAGTAGATGTAAATATTGAATGTTATTGGGAACAATTAGGTCTTTGGAGAAGATACTTAAATTATTGTATACTCTTCTGTGACTAGATCACAAAGAGACCCTACAGTGTTTTTTAACATTCAGGGTGCTTAGAAGTATAAGTACATTAAAGTCTAATGAGATAGTTGAGTATTTTTGGTTTTCTTCATGTCTTCAGTTATTTTAAAAATGTATGTTTTGCTGAGTCTTTAGGTTTTTCTCAAGAGGGCAGATGGCTTTAAAATACTCTGGACATTAAGAAGACAGCTCAGGATACAAGCACGTGAAAGTCATGGATAAAGTGCGTCTTGCACACAGAGAAAACAGAACGACCTCTGTCTGTTGCAAGGCAAAGCAGGGAGTTATTTTGTTCCCTCAAGTGCCTAGTGCTTCTTTTACTTGGATTTTTATGTGACTCAGTAATCACATCTGATGAACCCAATAATTGATTAGAGGAACCATTTGCTGTATTTAGTCAGGTCTGCCTGTGTCAGCCTTCACGAAGCAGCATACTTAATGAGCCATCAACAGAAACTCCACCTTTGCTGTTAATAATAGATTGGTGTGTGTGGGTGGGGATGGCAGGAAGGTGAGTGGATATCACCCTTTGGGAAGACTGCCTTCCCAGTACTTGTATTCTTGTGTTAACAGGTGCATCTTTTGCTGAACTGTGCCCATTTCATCCCAGACATATTAAGACTCATTGGTGAGTCCTGAAACTCTTTTTTGGCATTGTTGACATAGACTCAATGGATATAGTCTTTTGCCTTCATGGTAAAAAAAGGACAGCCAAATAACTTGTTGGGAAAGTTAAAGGGATGCTGCTGCTGCTGCTGCAAAGTCGCTTCAGTCGTGTCCAGCTCTGTGCGACCCCATAGACGGCAGCCCACCAGGCTCTGCTGTTCCTGGAATTCTCCAGGCAAGAACACTGGAGTGGTTTGCCATTTCCTTCTCTAATGCATGAAAGTGAAAAGTGAAGTGAAGTTGCTCAGTTGTGTCCGACTAGTAGCGACCCCACGGACTGTAGCCTACCAAGCTCCTCCATCTATGAGATTTTCCAGGCAAGAATACTGGAGTGGCTTGCCGTTGCCTTCTCCAAAGGGGTGATAGGTTACATCAATACACACATTTTTGCATGCTTATGGGTAATAGACAAGGCCCTGGTCCTAGTGTGATTAGATTGACTAGTTTTCTGTGAGTATGGTTTCAGTGTGTCTGCCCTCTGATGCTCTCTTGCAACACCTACCATCTTACTTGGGTTTCTCTTACCCTGGGCGTGGGTTGTCTCTTTACGGCTGCTCCTTACCTTGGACGAGGGGTATCTCCTTACCGCTACAGTTCCTGACCGTCCACGTGGGACAGCTCCTCTAGGCCCTCCTGCGCCTGCGCAGCCCCTGCTCCTCGGGTTGCTCCTCCCGGCCGCTGGCCGTGGCCTGGGGCGTGGGTGGCTTCCTGCAGGGCAACCCAAGGCGGGCGGGTCATGGTGAAGAGGTCTGACAGAACATGGTCCACTGGAGAAGGGAATGGCAAGCCACTTCAGTATTCTTGCCTTGAGAACCCCATGAACAGTATGAAAAGGCAAAATGATAGGATATCAAAAGAGAATCTCCCCAGGTCGTTAGGTGCCCAATATGCTACTGGAGATCAGTGGAGAAATAACTCCAGAAAGAATGAAGGGATGGAGCCAAAGCAAAAACAATACCCAGTTGTGCATGTGACTGGTGATAGAAGCAAGATCCGATGCTGTAAAGAACAATATTGCATAGGAACCTGGAATGTCAGGTCCATGAATCAAGGCAAATTGGAAGTGGTCAAACAAGAGATGGCAAGGGTGAACGTCGACATTCTAGGAATCAGCGAACTAAAATGGACTGGAATGGGTGAATTTAACTCAGATGACCATTATATCTACTACTGCGGGCAGGAATCCCTCAGAAGAAATGGAGTAGCCATCATGGTCAACAAAAGAGTCCGAAATGCAGTACTTGGATGCAATCTCAAAAACGACAGAATGATCTCTGTTCGTTTCCAAGGCAAACCATTCAATATCACAGTTATCCAAGTCTATGCCCCAACCAGTAATGCTGAAGAAGCTGAAGTTGAACGGTTTTATGAAGACCTACAAGACCTTGTAGAACTAACACCCAAAAAAGATGTCCTTTTCATTATAGGGGACTGGAATGCTAAAGTAGGAAGTCAAGAAACACCTGGAGTAACAGGCAAATTTGGCCTTGGAATGCGGAATGAAGCAGGGCAAAGACTAATAGAGTTTTGCCAAGAAAATGCACTGGTCATAGCAAACACCCTCTTCCAGCAACACAAGAGAAGACTCTACACATGGACATCACCAGATGGTCAACACCGAAATCAGATTGATTATATTCTTTGCAGCCAAAGATGGAGAAGCTCTATACAGTCAACAAAAACAAGACCAGGAGCTGACTGTGGCTCAGATCATGAACTCCTTATTTCCAAATTCAGACTTAAATTGAAGAAAGTAGGGAAAACCGCTAGACCATTCAGGTATGACCTAAATCAAATCCCTTATGATTATACAGTGGAAGTGAGAAATAGATTTAAGGGCCTAGATCTGATAGACAGAGTTCCTGATGAACTATGGAATGAGGTTCGTGACATTGTACAGGAGACAGGGATCAAGACCATCCCCATGGAAAAGAAATGCAAAAAAGCAAAATGGCTGTCTGGAGAAGCCTTACAAATAGCACTGAAAAGAAGAGAGGCGAAAAGCAAAGGAGAAAAGAAAAGATATAAGCATCTGAATGCAGAGTTCCAAAGAATAGCAAGAAGAGATAAGAAAGCCTTCTTCAGCAATCAATGCAAAGAGATAGAGGAAAACAACAGAATGGGAAAGACTAGAGATCTCTTCAAGAGAATTGGAGATACCAAGGGAACATTTCATGCAAAGATGGGCTCGATAAAGGATAGAAATGGTATGGACCTAACAGAAGCAGAAGATATTAAGAAGAGGTGGCAAGAATACACAGAAGAACTGTACAGAAAAGATCTTCACGACCCAGATAATCATGAGGATGTGATCACTAATCTAGAGCCAGACATCTTGGAATGTGAAGTCAAGTGGGCCTTAGAAAGCATCACTAAGAACAAAGCTAGTGGAGGTGATGGAATTCCCGTTGAGCTGTTTCAAATCCTGGAAGATGATGCTGTGAAAGTGCTGCACTCAATATGCCAGCAAATTTGGAAAACTCAGCAGTGGCCACAGGACTGGAAAAGGTCAGTTTTCATTCCAATTCCAAAGAAAGGCAATGCCAAAGAATGCTCAAACTACCGCACAATTGCACTCATCTCACACGCTAGTAAAGTAATGCTCAAAATTCTCCAAGCCAGGCTTCAGCAATATGTGAACCGTGAACTCCCTGATGTTCAAGCTGGTTTTAGAACAGGCAGAGGAACCAGAGATCAAATTGCCAACATCCGCTGGATCATGGAAAAAGCAAGAGAGTTCCAGAAAAACATCTATTTCTGCTTTATTGACTATGCCAAAGCCTTTGACTGTGTGGATCACAATAAACTGTGGAAAATTCTGAAAGAGATGGGAATACCAGACCACCTAACCTGCCTCTTGAGAAATCTGTATGCAGGTCAGGAAGCAACAGTTAGAACTGGACATGGAACAACAGACTGGTTCCAAATAGGAAAAGGAGTACGTCAAGGCTGTATATTGTCTCCCTGCTTATTTAACTTATATGCAGAGTACATCATGAGAAACGCTGGACTGGAAGAAACACAAGCTGGAATCAAGATTGCCGGGAGAAATATCAATAACCTCAGATATGCTGATGACACCACCCTTATGGCAGAAAGTGAGGAGGAGCTAAAAAGCCTCTTGATGAAAGTGAAGGAGGAGAGCGAAAAAGTTGGCTTAAAGCTCAACATTCAGAAAACGAAGATCATGGCATCCGGTCCCATCACTTCATGGGAAATAGATGGGGAAACAGTGGAAACAGTGTCAGACTTTATTTTTTTGGGCTCCAAAATCACTGCAGATGGTGACTGCAGCCATGAAATTAAAAGACGCTTACTCCTTGGAAGAAAAGTTATGACCAACCTGGATAGTATATTCAAAAGCAGAGACATTACTTTGCCGACTAAGGTCCGCCTAGTCAAGGCTATGGTTTTTCCTGTGGTCATGTATGGATGTGAAAGTTGGACTGTGAAGAAAGCTGAGCGCCGAAGAATCGATGCTTTTGAACTGTGGTGTTGGAGAAGACTCTTGAGAGTCCCTTGGACTGCAAGGAGATCCAACCAGTCCATTCTGAAGGAGATCAACCCTGGGATTTCTTTGGAAGGAATGATGCTAAAGCTGAAACTCCAGTACTTTGGCCACCTCATGCGAAGAGTTGACTCATTGGAAAAGACTCTGATGCTGGGAGGGATTGGGGGCAGGAGGAGAAGGGGACGACCGAGGATGAGATGGCTGGATGGCATCACGGACTCGATGGACGTGAGTCTGAGTGAACTCTGGGAGATGGTGATGGACAGGGAGGCCTGGCGTGCTGCGATTCATGGGGTCGCAAAGAGTCGGACACGACTGAGCGACTGAACTGAACTGAACTGATGGATAATAGCCTTGCATACTACTACTTACTCAGTTGTAGTGACATTTAGAGCCCAAGTGTTAGTGGTGACATCTAATACAAGGGGCAAGGGAATCTTCTAAGAGAGAAAACCCTTTAAAAATATTTCCCTATATGTGTTTGTGATGACTAATAAATTCTCAAATTAGTGGGAACCATGTGATCAGCTGTGAGAATATGTCCAGTTTAAGTTCCAAGATTGCCCACTGAGTCAGGGTGACTTTACAGTGAATGGTGGCAGGCAGAGTGGACCAGGGAAAGGAGCAAAGTGGTATGGTGAGAGCACAGATCATAGATGGACACTGAGACTTAGCCACAAAGGACAATCCAAAGGCAGTTACCATGGGAAGTGGTCTATAAGTACTGTGATTTCAGGGGAACCAGCCGGGGAGAATGGAGGGTGACAGATGGTCCGCACAGGCAGTTTGCTCCGGTTGTAGCGTATAAGGCAGTTGCTGCTTGTTCATCTCTTACTCACTTAGTCGAGCACAGGCACAGGATCTGGATTCAAGAGTCTGGCTAGCAGGCGCTGGGGACTTGGCCTGGGAGGAGATGGTGCTGAGGTAGAGTAAGTCACTCAGGCACTAAGTCTGGGTAGTCTGTCTGTCCGTCTAGGCTGTGCTGGGTCTTCATTGCAGTGCACAGGGACTTTGTGAGCTCTGGAGAAATAGGGCTCAGTAGTTGCCCTGCGGCAGGTGGGATCTAGTTCCCTGACCAGGGATCGATCATAGCCTTGCAAGGCGGATTCTTAACCAGTGGACTTCCAGAGTTGCATGGGTGGTTTATTCAGATACCAGTAGCAGGAATTACCTTGGCACTGAGTTGTCATTTTCTTGAGTTAAGAGGGCCACCTGGACACAGTTCGGTCTTCTGTCCTCCTCCGTCTCAGTTCTGATCATCACTGCCATTCTCCCACGCATCCAGGATCTCTTGAGTTGCTTTATGTGAACTGCTGTTGTGTGTGTTTCTCCAGCTTTAGCTTTGTGTTCTCCCCCTCCAGTTGTGATAATGGGTCTGTAATAAGGTGTGGGCTTTTCCTCCTCACTCTTTTCATCCTCATGATCTTGGTCGGGTCTCATTATCTGTGTCTCAGAGTCTTGAATAGCCTCCTAACTGCTCCTTTTGCTCTGGTTACTTCATCTCATTCGGCTCACCCGTGTCTGATTCCTTTTTCCACAGTGTCTCTAATGATGTCACCTCTGTTTAGAAAACAACAACAGTAACTAAATAAGCAACAAACCTCCACTGGCTTCCTTTCAGCTGATAAAGACGACTTTCTTATCTAGAACTTGAAGGATTTCTACATCTGTCTCCATCTCAGTTTTCCTACTTTGTCTCCCTTATTCCCTCCCATTCACTTTGAGTTCCCATCAAGCTCAACTCTTTGCTGATGTCCTATTTGCCTTGTGTTTTGTCATCCCCTCTTCATTCATAATCTTTTCTAGTATTTTGAATGTTCTCATTTTTACCTGTTGAATTCCCACTTTTTCCTCTGCTGCTGCTAAGTCGCTTCAGTCGTGTCTGACTCTGTGCAACCCCAGAGGTGGCAGCCCACCAGGCTCCCCCATCCCTGGGATTCTCCGGGCAAGAACACTGGAGTGGGTCACCATTTCCTCTTCCAGTGCATGCAAGTGAAAAGTGAAAGTGAAGCCGCTCAGTCGTGTTGACTCTTAGCGACCCCATGGACTGCAGCCTACGAGGCTCCTCCGTCCATGGGATTTTCCAGGCAAGAGTACTGGAGCGGGTTGCCATTGCCTTCTCTAGGCATGCCATTTCTTTCCATGGGGCCTTCTTTCCATTGTTCTCCCTAAAAGAGAGTTTGTTCCCCCAGTCACTGCTTTAGTGCTGGGTACAAGAATTAGTTGGATGCTTGTCATTCTTCTTGACATCATTGTGATATTTTTGAGTAGGGACTATGATCCTCCAAAGCATGGTGCTTTGGACATGGTTGATATTTATTAAATGTGGGTTGACTTTATGAGTGGATCAGATTGAGACCCTTCATGTATTTCTACCATGGGTCAGAATTAAAGCCAGAATTACCAGGTG
Source organism: Oreotragus oreotragus (assembly GCA_006410675.1). Classification (NCBI taxonomy): domain Eukaryota; kingdom Metazoa; phylum Chordata; class Mammalia; order Artiodactyla; family Bovidae; genus Oreotragus; species Oreotragus oreotragus. The sequence continues at coordinate 20,893 of SJYX01013284.1, read as the reverse complement.
GGACTGGGAGTAAATAAGCTTAGATTGATGAATGACTCACACTTGCAGATCACCACATACTCCCACATTCAGGCTCTATTTGGCCTTCACACTGGCCAGGGTGGAGGCCTGTGAAGTCAGCAAGCCAGATGGCGTGCAAGGGCAAGAACCAAAAAATACACAATTGCTTGGGTCGTTGCAGATCCTTGGATCTGCCTTTCTGTTTAAGGTCTTTTACTATGGAACTCTAGCATTGGGTGGAAACTCTGAGAGTGTTTTTGCTGTACATCAGTGCTTCAATTTCTCTCTCTCCTCCATTCAGGCCATTAGTCTGGGAGATGTTTAGTGCAGCATCAATGTATTTGTTTGTGGTGCATTGTTCTGAATATTTGATAACTGTGGGGTACACATCATTTGACGGTTCTGTGATGTTTTGCCAAAATGGTTTTGAGAATCGTTTTCTTAGATTGCCTAATAAGACCTAAGTGCTTCTGTAAGATTTCAGCAGCACTCATGCTGGCATGTCACTGTGCTTCAGAAGTTAAGCTCAGACTTTCAGTTGCCTGAGTAGGCATGTTTCTATATCCTTCCTAATCCCAGTAGCCCTCAATACTGAACAGGAAGAACTGACTCGATTAATTCAGTCATCAGTAAGGGGGCCAAGTCCAGTGCCCAAGTGTGTCAGCTTATAAGGCAACTTTTAGAGTGTTGGGAGACTCTGGGTCCAGTAGTGTAGATCAGAGTTTCTTAATCTTGGTACTGTCTGTGTTTTTGTAGCAGCTGTCCTTTGCATCGTTGGGTGTTTAGTAACATCCCTAGCCTCTAATCACTAGATGTCAATAGCAAACCCCCTTAAAGGTTCATTGCGGGGCAAAATCACCTGTGATTGAGAGCCACTGGTATGGATGAAAGATTAAAAATCAGATTTATATTCTGTTACTAGTTTAGCTTTGCAATTAACTCCTCTCTTAGCTCAGAGTCCTCACAGTAAAAGAGATAAGCTTGAACATGAGAATTGATATGGTTCCTTTTGGCTCAAAAATGTTATTCTCTGATTCTGATTGCTGAGGTGTTCTACAAAAAAGCTCAGACCACCAACCAACATTTACAGTGATGACAAACACTCTGTGACCTATAACTGAGTCACTGGGGAGGAGCAACGTTGCTGATCAGCATGGAGGTCACTGGGCAGATAACATAGTCTGGCCCTGTGGTGATGGTCCTTTGACCACCAGCCAGATCACCCATGATTTAGATACTTCTAACTTCACCTGAATAGTGTGAACTAATCATGGGAAGGATATTAAAAGGACAATTGTCAAAACATAAACTTTGGCAAAAACATAAGTATGTCTGAAAGGTACTCTACTGATCAAATTTATTGTATGTCTACCACGTGGCAGGGCTTCATGCACATTATCTTATTTAATCTTCACAGTGATTCTAGTTCACAGATGAAGAACTCAGGGAAAACAAGTAACTTGGCTAATATCACAAAGTAGAGAAATGATTGGGCTAGGGTTTAAAGGCAGATCTTTGAGATACCAAAAATGTCTAATTTTTTTTTTATTCTGATAGTTTTATAATTTTTTACAGCAGTTGAACCCCGTCCCACTTCCAAATGAAGTGGTTCAAAACTGAATAAAGTCAAAAGGGTCAGAAAAATATGCCTTTTGGAGTTCATTTCCCTACTCTGTCAATTTTTATTTTCTCATCAAGACATTTTACATTTGAAAATTTTCATATTTGGTTTCAACCCAAAAGTTGGAAGTTCTCAGGAAAGTTCAATGAAGGCTTAAAAATAACCCAGCAAGCTGTATTTAAATAATGTGATTTAAAGGGGAAAAATTCTTCACCTCTACCACCAAGTAATTTTTTTAAAAAGTTATCTATTTTAGTACTTAACCGCTTAAAATGCTTTGAAGCAGTGTAATCAGTCACACATGAATATATAACCCTTTGTGCATAAAAAATAAATAACAAAAATAGATAAAGGAAAACTTGTATTTTTCTGTCCTCTGATTTAATATAATAATGCCTTTTCAAAGTTCATGAAAAAAGTTCACTGCCTGAATTTTCCCCTGTGTCTCTGCAGAAGTAGAATCATGCTATGCTTTGTATTTTTTATTCCCATAACTTTGGGGAAAGGGAACCTGCATGAAAAGTTCTAAGCAAGCTGGAGGGAACATGCTTTGGAAGAGACATGTCTGTAATCTTTGCTCATCCATGAAGGGAGAAGGGCAGAGGGTTGGGTCAAGAGTGGGGGTTTAGAATCACCCATTTCTAGACTAAAATATGAGTCCTGGCACAAATCTTGGGTCAGGCTTGAGGAGGTTCCCTTCTTACCAGAGCTTTCGTTTCCTATAGGTCCAGTGGAAATGTTAATACTTCCTGGCGGTCTTGGGAGCCCAGAATGAAATCGTATATGTGAAGCACATAAGAAGTTTTTGGCACATGGAAAGTGCTTAGTCACTGAAGCCTTGGGGTAATCCCTCAGAGAGAAACCAGCATTTGATGGTCACTGTGCAAAGGGCTTGCACTTTGAGACAGAACAGGGTCATGTAAGGGAGCTGGTAGGAAGCAGATGGCCCTGCTCTTTAGGGACAGGGACTGTGTCTTATTTATTGAAGAGTGGAGTCAGCCTTAACCAAGTGATTGGTGACCATCTTTTGGAAAGAACGTTGGAGTAGGTGGGGTGGGAGAGCCTTGTGCAAGGTCGACAGCCTCTGGGACATGCGCCTTAGTTAGGAAGACAAACTTGGAAGGGCCCAGTTTAATGTGGTCATAAAAGATCTTTCCACTGGAAGACACTCATAGTTCATGTTCACATTTAGTTTTCTATTTTGGGGGAAATTTTATGTCATTTAAACTGTCACAGAGGGGCTTCCCTGATGGTCCCATGGCTAAGACCCTTTGCTCCCAGTGCAGGGGACCTGGGTTCTATCTCTGGTTGGGGAACTAGAGCCCACATGCTGCAACTAAGAGTTCACGTGCTGCAACTGAAGGTCCTGCATGCTGCAGTGAAAGGCTGAGGATCCCACGTGCCACCACTAACACCCCACGCAGCCCAATAGATAAATATTTAAAGAAACAACAGTCACAAAGTGAACAGCGCTTTGTTTTATTGGCTGATGGCCAGCACCCTAGAGTCAGAATGCCAGGCTTCTCATCCCTGCTCTACTATTTTCTAAGTGTATGACCTTTAATAAACTCCTCGATTTCTCTAAGCCAGTGGTTCTAAAGTGGAGGTGCTTTGGCTCCCAGAGAACATTTCGTAGTGCCTGGAGACATTTTTGGTTGTCACATCTGGGAGTGGGATATACCACTGGCATCTAGCAGATAGAGACCAAGGATGCTGCTAAACATCTTACAATGCACAGAACATCCCCACCATAACAAAGAACTATCTGGTCCAAAATGTCCACAGTGCCAGGGTTGAGAAATCTTGCTCTAAGCCTCACTTCCTTCATTTGTATGGAGGGAGTAACAATAATACTTAGCTGATAGGGTTGTTGTAAGGTTAAGTGAGATAAAGATTGAGCATAGTAAGTGTACTTCCTGGGTTTTAGTAAATCTAAAGGGTCTTTTTGCCATTATTATCAACATTATGACCTGTGATTCATTGTCTGTATAGCAGATTTATGAATTCTATTTTGTTGTTTATGTAGTTGACATATACAGTTTGACAGGTGTTTTGATGCATTTAAATTTTATAAGAACAAGAAGTACTTTAAATCTTGCATTAAAGGAGATTTTGAAATTGTCCTAAAGGGATAAAATTGTTTGGATTATGTAAACAGAGTATATACTCTATGCTGAAACAAATCGGAAATCATAAGTCTACATGCTGTTATATTCTGTTAGACCTAAAAAGTGTAAAATCAAGGATCTTAAAAGAAATACTTTGATTTTATTGCATATTGTTACACTGGAAGCAATGAAACAATACAAATTTACAGAGAAACCTAGTCCCATCTCTTATGCTGCTGCTGCTGCTGCTAAGTCGCTTCAGTCATGTCCGACTCTGTGCGACCCCAGAGATGGCAGCCCACCAGGCTCCTCTGTCCCTGGGATTCTCCAGGCAAGAGTACTGGAGTGGGTAACCATTGCCTTCTCCTATAAGTGGAGGTTAAAGCGTCTGCCTGCAATGCAGGAGACCTGGGTTCGATCCCTGGGTCGGGAAGTTCCCCTGGAGAAGGAAGTGGCAACCCACTCCAGTATTCTTGCCTGGAGAATCCCAAGGACAGAGGAGCCTGGTGGGCTACAGTTCACGGGGTCGCAAAGAGTCAGACACGACTGAGCGACTTCACTCACTCACTCACTCACTCACTCAAAGTTATCATAGTAATTTCAGTGAAAGCTGGTAACTACAAAGTGAGCCTCAATATAAATTGGGTTAGATTCCTACTTAGTACAGCAGACAGCAAAAATGCCCCTTGAAACTGGTACAAGCCCAGAGCCAGTGTACCACCTCTAGAAGCATGCCTCTATCTGGAGTCACAGGGCAAGCTCCTCCTCTCTGCTGTGAATTTGTGAGTTTCAGTGCTTAGCCACTAGGGGATAGGGTTGTCTGTGTTGTCTTGTTGCCCTCTGATACAAATATAAATGAAGGTCTTGTGGGTTGATTTTTTAATAATCAGTTTCTTAATCTATATTATGTTTTATCATTTAGATCACAATCAAGGGTTTCTTAGAGTTAGCAAAGCAATTAAGTAGCTGAGGAAAAGAACCTGACGTGTGCAGTGTGGACTGTGAGGTGTGTGATCGCTTCTGCTGGTACGCCAAGTCCGTAACCCCAAGCAGTGTTGTCATGATTTTGTGTAATTTTACTAATTGTCATATACCATATCATAAGTACACTAATTGTTTAGTCTCAGTGGTGAAGAATCTGCCTGCGAATGCAGGAGATATAGGAGACGTAAGTTCGATCCCTGAGTCAGGAAGATCCCCTGGAGGAGGAAATGGCAACCCACTCCAGTATTTTTGCCTGGGAAATCCGATGAATAGAGGAGCCTGGTGGGCTACAGTCCATGGGGTCGAAAAGAGTCGAACGCGACTTAGTGACCAAACAACAATGATATTAGTAAGAGTAATATATTTGCTTATTATCATGGCTCACTCACTTATGACCCATCATTAAGAAAGATAGAAAATTAACCCTTTTGGTAGTGTTAACAGTGCCTGTTTGGTGGATAAACAGAAACCTCATTCTTTAGGGGTCATCAGTTCAGTTCAGTTCAGTTGCTCAGTCGTGTCTGACTCTTTGTGACCCCACAGACTGCAACATACCAGGCCTCCCTGTCCATAACCAACTCCCAAGTTTACTCAAACTCTTCTCCACTGAGTAGGTGATACCATTCAACCATCTCATCCTCTGTCATCCCCTTCTCCTCCCGCCTTCAATCTTTCCCAGTATCAGGGTCTTTTCAAATGAATCAATTCTTCGCATGGCCAAAGTATTGGAGTTTCGGCTTCAGCAGCAGTCCTTCTAATGAATATTCGGGACTGATTTCCTTTAGGATGGACTGGTTGGATCACCTTGCAGCCCAAGGAACTCTCAAGAGGCTTCTGCCAACACCACAGTTCAAAAGCATCAGTTCTTTGGTGCTCAGCTTTCTTTACAGTCCAACTCTCACATCCATACATGACTACTGGAAAAACCATAGCCTTTGACTAGATGGACCTTTGTTGGCACAGTAATGTCTCTGCTTTTTAATGTGCTGTCTAAGTTGGTCATAACTTCTCTTCCAAGGAGCAAGTGCCTTTTAATTTCATGGCTGCAGTCACCATCCGCAGTGATTTTGGAGCCCCCCCAAGATAAAGTTTGTCACTGATTCTACTGTTTCCCTGTGTATTTGCCATGAGGTGATGGGACCAGATGCCATGATCTTCGTTTTCTGAATGTTGAGTTTTAAGACAACTTTTTCACTCTCCTCTTTCACAAAAGAGGCTATTTAGTTCTTCTTCACTTTCTGCCATAAGGGTGGTGTCACCTGTGTATCTGAGATTATTGATATTTCTCCTGGCAGTGTTGATTCCAACTTGTGCTTCATCCAGCCTGGCGTTTCTCATGATGTACTCTGCATATAAGTTAAATAAGCAGGGTGACAATATACAGCCTTGATGTACTCCTTTCCCTATTCGGAACCAGTCTGTTGTTCCATGTCCAGTAACTGTTGCTTCCTGACCTGCATACAGATTTCTCAAGAGGCAGGTAAAGTGGTCTGGTATTCCCATCTCTTTCAGAATTTTCCACAATTTGTTGTGGTCCATATAGTCAAAGGCTTTGACATAGTCAATAAAGCCTTTGGGAAAGTCAATAAAGCAGAAAAGGATGTTTTTCTGGAACTCTCTTGCTTTTTTGATGACCCAACAGATGTTGTTGTGGAGAAGGCAATGGCACCCGACTCTAGTACTCTTGCCTAGCAAATCCCATGGACGGAGGAGCCTGGTGGGCTGCAGTCCATGGGGTTGCTAAGAGTCGGACATGACTGAGCGACTTCACTTTCACTTTTCACTTTCATGCATTGGAGAAGGAAATGGCAACCCACTCCAGTGTTCTTGCCTGGAGAATCCCAGGGACGGGGGAGCCTGGTGGGCTGCCGTCTATGGGGTCACACAGAGTCGGACACGACTGAAGTGACTTAGCAGCAGCAACAGATGTTGCCAATTTGATCTCTGGTTTCTCTGCCTTTTCTAAATTCAGCTTTAAAATCTGAAAGTTCATGGTTCACATACTGTTGAAGCCTGACTTGAAGAATTTTGAGTATTACTTTACTAGTGTGTGAGATGAGTGCAATTGTGCGGTAGATTGAACATTCTTTGGCATTGCTTTTCTTGGGATTGGTATGAAAACTGACCTTCTCCAGTCCTGTGGCCACTGCTGTCTCTGAATTTGCTGGCATATTGAGTGCAGCATTTTCACAGCATCATCTTTTAGGATTTGAAAAAGCTCAACTAGAATCCCATCACCTCCACTAGCTTTATTCATAGTGATGCTTCCTAAGGCCCCCTTGACTTCACATTCCAGGTTGTTAGAGGTCATAGTGCTCCTTTTTGGGAATGAGGTTACTTTTTAATTACAAGAGGGATGATAGTGTTGCTGGTGGTGGTGGTAGTGATGATGGTGGTGGTGGTTCAAGAGCACAGCTCTTCATTAGAAGACTGTAGTTGATGCTTATGAGATCACACTAACTTCATGCTTTCACCTGTTTGCTTTATATCCGCTTTTTTCCTGCTGGTTTCTCTTCATGGAGAGATGTGTTCCGGGAGCGTGATTTGGGGATTTGACAGGTGAGGTTCTGATGAAGCCATTGTAAAGTGAAATTGCTTTCCATTTAGCACCATTATTTTGAACAGAAGGAAAATTTCCTTAAATTAGCCTCTTGTGTGGAAAATGAATCATGTTTAAAGGGTACTTTTGATCTTTAGATTGGTGAGGTGGCTGGTTCCCCCCTCCTTGATATCAGTGACTTTCTTCTGCTGTTGGTTTCTATGGGACCTTATAGGGGCATAATTATACCAGTGGTCTATAAACAAGGCGATATAGTTTTGGCACTCAGAGCATAGATTTTCAGATCTGAGAGGCCTCCATTTCAATATCATTTCCACCCCTCCTTAACTCTGTGATTTTTCAGCTAGTTAAACACAAATATTCTCAGGGTATGGGCTACTGATACTAACTCATAAGGTGGCCAATAAGAATTAAATGAGACAATGTATATATGGTTTGTGACCCAGTTCTAGGTCTATAGTAGGTGCTTAATAAATATTAGCTGTTAATATAATGTGTTCCTTTCCAATAAAAATTAATGACCACAGAATGCCATTCTTCATCATAATTAAGAATGAGACCTTTCAGACTCTGTAAAACTTGACCTCCCTCAAGGACTTGTTTTACTTGTACAGGAGATGAATTCATTATGATCTCATGCGACAGAGGAGTACAGTTGGAGTGGTACCAGAAAATTATGGGTAGAGTGCGTGGGAGAAGCTGCCGCCTTTTGCTTCAGGCTGATCCACAAAGCTGTGAAGATGAAGTACAGGACTATAGAAAGAGTCTAAAAGAAGGAATCCAGCCATTTTAGCAAAAAATTCTAGGTGTCATCTGTTTACTGCTACCCTCTTGGTCCCTGTATTCATTCTCAAAGAGATCCTGCATTGCACAGGTTGTGGGCAGATACCTACCAGAAACTAACACTCCCACCAGAGTTTTTAAAAAGGGAGAACAGTTATGCAGATGGGAAGCCAGCCATGTTGTTTGCATTAACAATATTATTGAGAGATTGAATGAAGAGTTAAAGGTGTCTAGTTTTAAAAGAGTCCTACCAAAAGTATTGAGTAAAGTCAAGTTAAGCATATTTTATCTATGGGTGTAAATTTTGGCTTGTTCGATTCCGCTTGTAGACTTATTTAACTACCTGTTTACTGAGTACCAATTATGTGATGGTCAGGCACTGTGAGACACCCCAAAATAAATGTAAAGAGCGAGATGTAGTTTCTGTCCTCTAGCAGCCGATAGTATAATGGGAGAGAGAAAGGGACCCAGGCCAGTTATGTCAGCCTAAGTGTTTTGATTGAGGTGCAGCGGTATAGAGGAGGAGTTCTCTGCTAAGTTTGCGGTTCAGTAAAGGCTTGCTGAAGGTGATGCCTGAACTGAGACTTAAGAATGAACAAGCGAATACATGCTGATGTGGAAAGGTCATATGGGAATTTATTCAGAGGGAATAACATGAGCATGATTGATCATAAAATGATTGATTTTAATCAGTTATGTTATATGAGCCCCAGTGTCTGCTCTGGCTTGAGTGAGGTTTGGTTTGACAGTGCCAGGCAGGGTCACAGTGCTGTTGGTATCCTTGTGGGTGAGCTTCAGGCCTTAATAGCCACTTTTCTAAGGGCTGCAGGCAAAGGGGAGAAGACAGTTCATAAAGACTTCTCTACTTAAAGGCATGCAGTGTGGCCACCTGGACACTGTGGATCTCTGGTCTGTCAGAATGGCTCACTCCAGAGAAACCAGGAGTCACTTCCAAACAAGAACCAAAAGGCAGATATAAAGAATCTGCTACACCTTCCATAAGGGAGTAGAAATTAAAAGTAATAATGTCAAGTGTTCTCGATTTGCTCAGAGTTTTTGAGAGGCTGGCATTTTTCTTTATTCTGTGTCTGGTAAAATTTGTTAGCTAAACCATATGGGCCTGCATTTCTTTTTCTTTCATTCATTCTTTTTTTTTTTTTTTTGGCCCTGTGCAGCATGTGAAACTTTTCTGACCAGGAATCAAACCCACAGCCCCTGCGGTGGAAGCACAGAGTCTTAGCCACTGGACTGCCAGGGAAGTCCTGAGCCTCAGTTTCTTTTGAGATGATGGTATTCAAGCAGTTCTCAAATGATATCAGAATCACCAGTTAACCTGTTAAAACAACTTGCTGAAACTGCACCCCTCAAATTCTGATTCCATAGGTCTGAAGTGGGGCTGGAGGATTTACATTTCAGAAAATTCCCAGGCTTACCTGATACTGCCATTGTGGAGAACCACACTTGGATAACAGAGAAGGCAATGGCATCCCACTGCAGTACTCTTGCCTGGAAACTCCCATGGATGGAAGAGCCTGGTAGGCTGCAGTCCATGGGGTCGCTGAGTCAGATAAGACTGAGCGACTTCATTTTCACTTTTCACTTTCATGCATTGGAGAAGGAAATGGTAACCCACTCCAGTGTTCTTGCCTGGAGAATCCCAGGGATGGCGGAGCCCAATGGGCTGCCGTCTGTGGGGTCGCACAGAGTCGAACACGGCTGAAGCGACTTAGCAGCAGCAGCAGCAGCAGCACCCTTGGATAAACACTGCCTTCAAAGGAATATGGCTGTTCAGAATTTCTATTTCTTCCTCATTCTTGATAAGTTATATTTGTCAAGAAATTCATTCATCTCTCTGCTGTGATATTCATTGGTATAATGTTGCTTATCATCTTTTTAATATATCTAAAAACCTGCAGTCATGTTCCTTCTTTCAGTTCGGGTATTGGTAATTTGTGCTTTTTCTCATTATTTCTTCATCAGTCTCACTACTTGTGTATTACTTTCATTAATGTTTTAAAAATCTAACTTTTTCTATTGATTGTTTTACATTTCATTGCCTTCTGCTCTTATTTTGATATTACTTGGGGTTTAATTTTCTAATTTCTCAATATGAAACTTAGAGCATTGATTTTAAATATTTTATTTTTTCTCATGCAACCATCTAAGTTCTATAGTTCCCTCTGAATCTGGTTTCTCCCCTGTACCTCCCAGGTGCCTCATCCATACTCATAATGTTACAGCTGTCAACTGGATCCTTGTTTTTATCCATAAACCGTCCCATAAACTCGTCATAGAAAGACCCTCTTATGCATTTTGTTTCCCTAATAAACTCCTAACGATGAGCGTGTTGAGCAGTAGAAGAGTAGCTGTGTTTGATCTGGTGGCTTGGATGCCTCCTCTTTGTCCTTATTTCCTGCATCTGTGGTTCTCAGGCAAAAGAACACTACTTACAGGAGAAAAAGGTCATTTCTGAAGCAAGCTTTGTGGGAGTGGAGATGTCCTTGTTTTGAAAAACTGTTGTAGTGGGTGTCAGTAAGGCCAACTTGGCACTCAGAGAACACCATTCTGTTGCCTGAATTGGTTGCTGGTTGAATTTTCTCTGAGTTGTCCTCTCTCTGCCATTTCCTTTGGAGGCCAGGCTGCCCTTTGTGCTCAATACCACATGGAGTCAAAATGAGATTTCTCTCCATTCAAGCCGAATTTCACAACTGACCAGGTGTGTGACAGCTGCAGTGTGGGTTACTTTTCCCATTTCCTTGGCAGCAGCCTGTGTCTGTGGCTGTCAGAGGCAGAAGTAGCCCTCTGCTAATGTACTTCTGTCCTAGGACACCTATGGAGTCATACAGTTGGAATTTCTAACTCCTGGGTCTTCAGAGATAAAAACTCCCAAGTGTGTGAATTTTCTGACCTTTGGTAACTCATTTAAAAGGAGAAGAATTAGGGTGTTCATTTCCCAGGGGGATGGGAACTTCCCTGGGGGACTGATTTTGGGGGCCCATCATTGTGCAAATCATTTACCATAAACAATTATAATAAAATATTGTGTTTTTATTCTTACAATTCAAAATCTATATCAGTAGTATAGGTCTCAGAACAAAACAGACAAGGTAGGCTGAAGAGAAATCAGACTTTGATTTGAAATGGTAATGAATGTGATGGCAATAATAGTGGTCATAATAATACTTGACAGTGGGACTTCACTGGTGGTCAGAGTTTGATCCCTGGTTGGAGAACTAGGATCTTCCATGCCTTGGCCAACTATGCCCACATCGCCTCAGTGAAGACCCTCTGCAGTCAAAAATAATAAAGGCATCACTGCTTAAAAAAGAATATAGTTATTATATTCCTGGCACTGGTTTGAGTGCTTTCCATGTTTATCCCATTTAGTTTTTACCATAACCTCAAAGGTAGGTGCTATTATTGTCCCTGTTTTATGGGTGAGAATATGGGGTCATGGAGAATAGAACTTTTCCAAGGTAGAGAATAGAAAGGCTGGGTTTCAAATGAGATGTGGCTCTTGACCTCAAGCTTTAAGTCCTGTACTGTCCTATCTCTCTGACTCTGGTGACAAAAGTGGGGTTATGACCTGGCGTTTGCGTTAAAATTCATCAGCAGTGCCGATTACAGTCATTCTGATGTGGATGATTTTGGCCTCTGAATTTCTCTGTTTAGGTTTCTTGTGCATTTGCAGCTGAGCATGGCTGGGGGCTACCATGAACATAACTGGTGCAGAAAAAGGAAAAAAAATCTTTGTAGAGAATGAAGACCTTAGTGAAAACTCTGCTGACAGCAGTATCTCCATGTTCTTGAGGATTATCTTTTACCACTAAGGGAAGTCCACGCTCCTGATTCGCACCTCTGTGCGAGGCACAAATCTGTGCTAAAACACAAGCCAACTTTTCTTCCTTTTTGTGAGACTTACGATGAGCTGTAGCTCCTGATGAGCTGTGATTGGGGGAGGGGGAGGAAGAGAGGGGGAGTGTCTAGAAGCCCCAGTCCCATCTATCTGGCCAAGTAGGACTTGATGTCTTCCTCTGTTTATAGAAGCTTATGGAGGAAACCAGCTTTTCCAGTTCTCTTCCCAGGATTCCTCCCTTCTCTTTCTAGAAAGAGCCCGTTTGCAGATGCTCTGAGGCAGCAAAGCTTTCCTGCTTACTGTGACCCACAGTGAGACAAACATTTACCTATGACTCCGCGTGTGTTCGTACTCACACACACAACTCAAAGACACACACATGCACACACTTACACTGAAATATGTTTTATCATACTACCAGGGACTACATCTGATATTTCCTATTATATTCTATTAACATACAGAATGTCGACTGTGACCCAGTAAACTGATGTTATTATTCACTGATGGGTGGCATCCCATTATTTGAAAATTACTGGTGGTTATTGGTGGGAGCTGAGTATGAGAGCAGAAACTAAGTCCTTTTGTGGATATATTTAAATGCCCAGATCCAGCCTGAATGTATTAATAAATCCAGGTGCCATATTTCTTTTCTGACTAACTCAATATTCTTTTAGGAGTATTGGAGTTTTCCCTCTATCCTGAATTAGAAGCAAGTCATTTGAACGCCCCTCTCAGGTCTGTGGGTCAAGTCAAAGGAAGGAGCCCACAGAAAAGAAACCTGGCGGAGTTTCACAGTGACGTCCCAGGGCCTTTGACCTTCACCTGCCTACACGTTGCAAACTGCAGGCATAAGTTATGGGAGATGACTGTGTCTTTGGAACCACTTCTTACACTAATAGGCCCTTTGGGAATTTCAGAGTGGATAACAGCAATAATGAAAAGCAGGTTTTTGTTTTCTTTCTTTGCCAGTGTACTGACAGAGGGCAGAGGGAAGGACGTTCATCCCTTTAACGGCAAAGGGGGTAGGGCTTCTCTGATGCACAGGGCAGGATGACATGTTGGCTGCTGACATATTCCATGTGCATCCTTCATCCTGCCTTCCAGACTATACATTCATTAAAGTTACTGAATGAATTCCAGGGTAGGGAAGATTAAGCTGTAATTTACTATATTTCATGGCTCGCTTCTCCCTTGTCTTTAAGCTCATTCAGCTGGGGTGAGTCACAAATAGAAAGCAGATTCACCTCAGTGCATCCTGCATCCTAAGACAGCTTTGGGCACTGACATTTGATTCTTCTGGGATGCAATCAAGAGAGACACAATCCCTCCCCTTCTGCCTGTCCCTGCCTGTGGGTTCTGTCCTCTGTTCACCATGCGAAGGTCTTAGAGTTGTCAGCTGATCTCAGTTGAGGGTGAGTTTTGAGAAGTCACCTTCCAAACGGGTTCTGCTGGTAACAGAACTCCTGTTTTCTAGTTCATGGCCTGGTCTCCATCTCTGTCTCTCTGTGGGTTAGTCCTTCTTTGGAGACCTGAGCTTTGCTGCTGCATCACTCCTGGGTGCAGTACAAGCAGCACCTCTTAAACATTAATGTGATCATCTGGCAGTGTTGCTAAAATGCAAACTCTGATCCAGTAGGTATGGGGTGGGGCCTGAGACTCTGCATTTCTAATGGATGATGCTGGTACCCTGGGTTTCTGGCCCTACTTTAAATAGTGAGACTCGGTAGGTTGGTGTGTAGGTGGCTGAGAGGGCACTGTGTGTGTATGAGTTTGTGTGTCATTTTCATAATACCCTGTATGTGACTGTGGGGTGGTAGATTTTAATCTATGATAAGAGAATTAGGACTGATCATTCCTTCTAAGTAGAGCTGCTCTTTACCATCCAGTCTGATCACTTCTCTTTCTGCATTCACCTTGTATTTCACATGTACCTTTTGGGAATAAACGTTCCGTTCCTGGCTGTCTCCACATCCCCTCAGCAGTGGATGGGTTTACTGTGACTTCAGTTCTTGCTTTGGAGTTGTGAGGAGCAGTGTATGCCCAGGTGGCGGAGAGATGGGGAAACTCTTAATGTGTGAGAAATTCTTGATAGTGACACATTAAACCAGAAAAGAGCAGTCTAAGCTTGTTGTGAAGTCCCTGCGGGTCTGAGACAGAGCCTAACAACTGAGTGACTGCAGGTTCTCTGCTTTCCTCTTTAAGCCCTGGAGTTCCCACTCCTCTTTCAGAATCCCCTTGATACAACCTATTCTCTCCAGGACTTGTTGTTCATTCGCTCAGTTGTTTCCAACTTTTTGCGACCCCAGGGACTGCAGCACGCCAGGCTTCCCTGTCCATCACCAACTCCCAGAGTTTACTCAAACTCATGTCCATTGAGTTGGTGATGCCATCCAGCCATCTCATCCTCTGTTATCGGCTTCTCCTCCAACCTTCAATCTTTCCCAACATCAGAGTCTTTTCCAGTGAGTCAGTTCTTTGCAGCAGGTGGCCAAAGTATTGGAGTTTCAGCTTCAACATTAGTCCTTCCAATGAATATTCAGGACTGATTTCCTTTAGGATGGACTGGTTTGTTGTCCTTGAAGTCAAAGGGGCTCTCAAGAGTCTTCTCCAACACCACAGTTCAAAAGCATCAGTTCTTCAGTGCTCAGCTTTCCTTATAGTCCAACTCTCATATCCATACATGACTACTGGAAAAAGCATAGCTTTGACTAGAAGGCCTGTAGCACACAGCTTTTCTCCAGGATAGCACATGGCTTTTCTACCTAGTTAAAGCATCCTGGATTTCTAAACGCATGTGATTATACCTCAACACACCACCACGATCAATTTAAGAGGAATCTTAAATCTTATCTGCTCTTTTGACCTTGCTGTGGCTCTGGTCCTAGAAGGAACTGTAGATGTCATCTTGTTCAGCCTCAGGTGAGGCAGAAAGCTCATACGATGAAAGGTCGTGCCCAAGGTCATACACCGTGCATCTCCTCAACTTCTAGGAAAGTAGAGAGCTTGCTTCACAGCCTCTTGGTATTTCTCCCCCAAGCAGTGCTGCCGTTCCAATACATAACTGTGGCTTCTGTGCTTGGTGCCCTCTGACACCATACAGCTGCAGAGCCTCCTTGCCACTTTGACGTTCCCTTCTGTGTACATGTCCATGGACCTTCTGATGGTGGGGGTGAGGTTTGTCCTCGCCAATTCTGTTGATTCTACTTATCTATCAAGTTTCTGCTCAGATTCAACTTCCTTCTTGGACCCAAGATCACTGGGCTGGGTGTCAGGAGTCCTGAGTTCTAGTCCCTTCCCAAAATAAGCCATGTGACATGGACTAGATCTTTAGACTGATGGGCCCCAGTTCCCTCCTATGACACAGGAACAGAACCTTGTTATTTCTGTAATTTCATGTTACTCTAATTCCACACTAATCACTCTGTGCTCTGAATGGTGGCCTGCCTGTCAGCTAGACTTGAGTTTAGATTTCCAGCTCTGCTTTTAATCTTTGTGTGGCTTTGTGCAAGTTGCTTAATCTCTGGGTCTCCATTTTGTTATCAGTAAAAGATGGGGTGGTTAGGAGGATTAAATGCATAGTAAAATTATCTAACACATAGTAAGTACTGTTAAGATAATTAAAAAAAAAAAAACTAGAACTCATTCAGATATAAAATAAATGGGTGTTAAAGATTTTCATTAACTCATTATTAATGAGGGACCTGGTAAGAAGTTACAAGTAGTTCAAATTATCAATCCAAAGAATAGACACATTTATAGGTTAAACGCTGCTGCTGGGAAAGTTTGAGGGCAAGAGAAGAGGGTAACAGAAGATGAGCTGGTTGGATGGCATCATCAACTCAGTGGACATGAGTCTGAGCAAACTCAGGGAGATGGTGAAGGACAGGGAAGCCTGGCATCTGCATTTCATGAGGTCGCAGAGTTGAACACGACTTAGTGACTGAACAATAGGTTCAGTTCAGTTCAGTTCAGTCGCTCAGTCGTGTCCGACTCTTTGCGACCACATGAATCGAAGCACGCCAGGCCTCCCTGTCCACCACCATCTCCCGGAGTTCACTCAGACTCACGTCCATCGAGTCAGTGATGCCATCCAGCCATCTCATCCTCGGTCGTCCCCTTCTCTTCCTCCCCCCAATTCCTCCCAGCATCAGAGTCTTTTCCAATGAGTCAACTCTTCGCATGAGGTGGCCAAAATACTGGAGTTTCAGCTTTAGCATCATTCCTTCCAAAGAAATCCCAGGGCTGATCTCCTTCAGAATGGACTGATTGGATCTCCTTGCAGTCCAAGGGACTCTCAAGAGTCTTCTCCAACACCACAGTTCAAAAGCATCAATTCTTCAGCGCT
>SJYX01013283.1:555043-581149 GCA_006410675.1 Oreotragus oreotragus | reverse complement strand
GCTTTTGAGTGAGCAAGAGATCCAGCAGACATGTGAGATGCTACAGCAGTGTAAAGAGGAATTCATTGAGTGAGTAATCCAGAGGAGTGGGGAGGGTGGTTGCCCTGTACTGGCCTTTTTTTCTGGTATCATAGACTTGTTTTTGGCCTAGAGAACTGGGTGACATGGGAACAAGATTTATTGACTGACCCATTTGTAACACTTAACATTGGATTTCTTGTGTGAAAGGTTTAATGTGGATTTAAAGCATATATTTACAAATTTGTATGGAAAGGCTCTACCTTAAATTTTGCTAATTCACTAAGTAGTTTTTATTCTTTAACAGGACATCCCATTCCTTTGTCAAAAAAGAAATTCTCTTCATTATCTGGAAGTCTGTATTAGTTTTCTGTGCTGCTGTAATATATTACTGCAAGATAGGTATCTTAACACAACTTTATAATCATATAGTTCTCTGCGGCAGAAGTCTGATACAGGATTCACTGAGCTATTATCAAGTTACTGTCAGGGTTGTGTTCCTTTCTGGAGGCTGCAGGGGAGAATCTATTTGCTTGCCTTTGAAGTCCTGATTTTAGAGGCCACCACATTCCTTGGCTAGTAGCCTCCTTCCTCCTTCAACACTAATAACATTGCATCTGTTTGGCCCTCCATCTGTTTTCACATCTCTCTCTCTGGCCGTAGCAGGTACAGGTTGTCTGCTTTTAAGGATGCGTGTGATTTAATTGAACCCACGCAGGTAATGCAGAAAAATCTCCCCAGCTCAAATTCCTTAGCCTTAATCACATCTGCAAAACTGTCTTTGCTGTCTTTGAACTAGTGTATTTACAGATCCAAAGAGTAGAACATGAGCATCTTTGGAGGGCTTTTACTATGTTTACCACAGTTACTCAGACATAAGATGATTCCCTAGGAGAGTCTTCATTGTATTTCAGAAATGCAGAAGACTTTTTCTTTTTTTCAAATACAGGTAATTCTGTTTGAGTCAATAAGGGTACCAAAAACTATCCAAGCAGTCTGGACAGGGAGAACATTGCTGTGCTGACGGCTGACTTCTTATTCTTTTTTACTGTAATATTTTAACTTGTGTGCACATCTGACGTAACAGCTCTGTTTCAAAGGATCATCTCTCCCCACTGACCCCTTCCTTTACTCTTTTCACATAAGATTGATGCAGAACAAGAGCAATTAGAAAANGTAATATTTTAACTTGTGTGCACATCTGACGTAACAGCTCTGTTTCAAAGGATCATCTCTCCCCACTGACCCCTTCCTTTACTCTTTTCACATAAGATTGATGCAGAACAAGAGCAATTAGAAAACTGACTCACTTGAATAATTTTATTTTTATGCAGTTATAAAATACACTTCAGTTCAGTTCAGTTCAGTTACTCAGTCGTGTCTGACTCTTTGCGACCCCATGAGTTGCAGCACGCCAGGCCTCCCTGTCCGTCACCAACTCCCGGAGTCTACTCAAACTCATGTCCATCAGTTGGTGATGCCATCCAGCCATCTCATCCTCTGTCGTCCCCTTCTCCTCCTTCCCCCAATCCCTCCCAGCATCAGGCTCTTTTCCAGTGAGTCAACTCTTCGCGTGAGGTGGCCAAAGTATTGAAGTTTTAGCTTTAGCATCAGCCCTTCCAATGTACACCCAGCACTGATTTCCTTTAGAATGGACTGGTTGGACCTCGTTGCAGTCCAGGGAACTCTCAAGAGTCCTCTCCAACACCACAGTTCAAGAGCATCAATTCTTCGGCTCTCAGCTTTCTTCACTGTCCAACTTTCACTTCCATAATGACCACTGGAAAAACCATAGCCTCGACTAGACGGACCTTTGTTGGCAAAGTAATGTTTCTGCTTTTTAATATGCTACCTAGATTGGTCATAACTTTCCTTCAAGGAGTAAGCATCTTTTAGTTTCATGGCTACAGTCACCATCTGCAGTGATTTTGGAGCCCCCCAAAATAAAGTCTGACAGTTTCCACTGTTTCCCAGTCTATCTGCNTGGAAACAGTAACAGACTTTATTTTCTTGGGCTCCAAAATCACTGCAGATGGTGACTGCAGCCATAAAATTAAAAGACGCTTGCTCCTTGGAAGACAAGCTATGAGCAACCAGGACAGCATATTAAAAGCAGAGACACTACTTTGCCAACAAAGGTCCATGTAGTCAAAGCTATGGTTTTTCCAGCTATGGTTTTTCATGTATGGATGTGAGAACTGGACTGTGAAGAAAGCTGAGCGCCAAAGAATTGATGCTTTTGAACTGTGGTGTTGGAGAAGACTCTTGAGAGTCCCTTGGACAGCAAGATCAAACCAGTCAACCCTAAAGGAAATCAGTCCTGAATATTCATCGGAAGGACTGACACTGAGGCTGAAGCTCCAATACTTTGGCCACCTGATGTGAAGAGCCTCATTAGAAAAGATCTCGATGCTGGGAAAGATTGAGGGCAGGAAGAGAAGGGGACAACAGTGGGTGAGATGGTTGGATGGCATCATTGACTCAATGGACATGAGTTTGAGCAAGCTCGAGGAGTTGGATAGGGAAGCCTGGGATGCTGCAGTCCATGGGGTCACAAAGAGTTAGACATGACTGAGCAACTTAACAACAACAACAAATTGTATTACTTATTCAAAATGTACATAACTCTATTATAAATTAATCAATCCAATGGTAATGCCACCAATATCTAATTTGGCTGCAACTCATCTAGGAATCGAAGAGTATTGCTGGACGTCAGAAAGTTAAATT
The DNA here is from genome assembly GCA_006410675.1 of Oreotragus oreotragus. NCBI lineage: Eukaryota > Metazoa > Chordata > Mammalia > Artiodactyla > Bovidae > Oreotragus > Oreotragus oreotragus. Next base: position 578,401 of record SJYX01013283.1, on the reverse strand, counting down.
CACCACCTGCTTCTACAAGGCTAGAAAGAATACTTTTGGGTTTTTTTTGCCATGCTGTAAAGCTTGAGGGATCTTAGTTCCCCCACCAGAGACTGAACCCAGGCCTAGGCAGCGAAAGTGCTGAGTCCTAACCACTGCACTGCCAGGCAGTTCCCAAAGATAACTGACCGTTAATGGGTCATCAATACATCATCAACAGATCTTGGTGTCCAAATTCAAAACCTCTTCCTATTGTGAAACTATTAACAAATCTAAATCAGCCATCAGTTAGCGGTGATGATGTGCTTTGTATCTAATGTGAGCAAAACGTTATTACACTTTGTATTTATTAAAATAAAATTTAATGACTGTCATTAAATAGCCTCATAAGTGGAGCTATGCTTGATAAATATCATGGCTCACACTGTAAATAAAGTGAAGATTTTCAGGCTATTGTAAAACTTTTTTGAAATTCTCAAAGAATTTGCAAAAACAGAAAGTACCGCATAATGAATACTACAGTATCAATGTTTAACCTTCTGCTTATCTTCAAATCACATCAAAGAAACTATATACTCAATGCAAAACAATTTTTAACAACATATACAAATTACTGTATATAAAACAGACAAGCAATAGGATTTATTATATAACACAGAGAATTGTATCTTGTAATAACTTATAATGGAAAACAATATAAAACATATATATTATACATAACTGAATTACTCTTGATACACCTGAAACTAACAAAATATTATATATCCAGTATACTTCAAACTTTTAAAAATACTTATTTATCCATCTATTTATTTGACTGCATCAGGTCTTAGCTGTGGGACACAGCATCTTCCTTTCATCATGTGGGTCCTTTTGTTACAGCACACAGATTCTCTAGTTGTGGTGGGTGGGCTTAGTTGCTCCATGGCATGTGGGATCCCAGTTACCCAATCAAGGATCAAACCCATGTCCCCTGCAAGGTGGATTCCCAACCCTTGGACGACCAGGGAAATACCCATACTTCCATTTTAAAAAATAATTAAAAAAAAAACTAAAGATCACAGAAAACAATAACTCCCACAAAACCAAATCTCTTAGAATGCCACCAAAGATAATCACTGTTAAAATTCCGGTATAGATCTTACTATTTTTAATAGTTAAATATTTTATTTTATAATCAGCTGTACTATACAATCCTGTAATCTGTCTCTTGGAAAATATTGCAGAATCCTCCTCTTATAACCTGTTTCTTAGAATTTTGTATTAAAACTACTAAAATCTCATACCAACAAATATTCTTCTCCAATAGAATTCTCAAAGTTTGCATCAATCTGCTATTATTAAACATTGCAGCTATTCTTATTGTTAATTTTTGCTATCATGAGTAATGCAGAAAGAAATATCTTTGTTCATACCTCTATCGTCTCATATGCTCACTGGTCATTCGAATTTACTCATTCATAAATTATCTATAAACAACATCTCCTTTGCTCACTTTAATTGTCCTTCTGAATGATTTGCTGTTCTTTAATAAGTATAAAAAATAACTAGGAATACACCCATGGATTAAAGCTAGTTATATAGTGCAAATATTTTCTCTCTGAAGCATACTTGGAAAAGGAGGCATTTCAACTCAAGGCAGTATTTCAAAGTAAATTGTATGCTGGGAAATAGATGGGGAAACAGTGAAAACGGTGTCAGACTTTATTTTTTTGGGCTCCAAAATCACTGCAGATGGTGACTGCAGCCATGAAATTAAAAGATGCTTACTCCTTGGAAGAAAAGTTATGACCAACCTAGATAACATATTGAAAAGCAGAGACATTACTTTGCCAACAAAGGTCCATCTAGTCAAGGCTATGGTTTTTCCAGTGGTTATGTATGGACATGAGAGTTGGACTGTGAAGAAAGCTGAGTGCCAAAGAACTGATGCCTTTGAACTGTGGTGCTGGAGAAGATTCTTGAGAGTCCCTTGGACTACAAGGAGATCCAACCAGTCCATCCTAAAGAAGATCAGTCCTGGGTGTTCATTGGAGGGACTGATGCTAAAGCTGAAACTCCAATACTTTGGCCACCTGATGCGGAGAGCTGACTCATTTGAAAAGACCCTGATGCTGGGAAAGTTGAGGGCAGGAGGAGAAGGGGACGACAGAGGATGAGATGGTTGGATGGCATCATTGACACAATGGACATGGGTTTGGGTGGGCTCCAGGAGTTGGTGATCAACTGGGAGGCCTGGCATGCTGTGGTTCATGGGGTCGCAAAGAGTTGGACACGACTGAGTGACTAAACTGGAACTGAAGTCATCTGCACCAAATCCTGGATAAATCTTAGGGTATAGCTCTTAACTTCTTTTTTAAAAATAAGCTTTATTGAGGTGTATTTAGGAACAGTAAACTGTATCCACTAAAATGCACAATTTGATAAAATATGACACGTCTCCGTTTGTCAAACCACCACCACAATCAAGATATGAAACATTTCCATTACACTCGAAAGACCCTCTCTTCTGCCTCCCAGCACCAGACAACCACTGCTCTAACTTTCTGTCACTATACATGAATTTTGCACTTTTTATTTTTGTATGAATGGAACAGTCCAGTTTTTAGTTTTTTTGTGTCTGGTATTTTTCATAAACATAGTGGTTTTGTGATTCACCTGTGCTGTTGAATATATCAGTAGTTTTTATCTTTTTATTGCTGACTAGGCTCCACCCTGAGGATTTACCATGAGGTCATTCATTTACCCACTGAGTATTTCCTGGTTTGGGCTATTATGACCAATGCTGCTATAAACATCTGTGTACAAATCTTATTTTCATTCAGTTCAGTTCAGTTCAGTCCTTTTCTGAATGCTGAGCTTTAAGCCAACTTTTTACTCTCCTCTTTCACTGTCATCAAGAGGCTTTTTAGTTCCTCTTCACTTTCTGCCATAAGGGTGGTGTCATCTGCATATCCGAGGTTATTGATATTTCTCCCAGCAGTCTTGATTCCAGCTTGTGCTTCATCCAGTCCAGCGTTTCTCATGATGTACTCTGCACAGAAGTTAAATAAGCAGGGTGACAATATACAGCCTTGACGTACTCCTTTTCCTATTTGGAACCAGTCTGCTGTTCCATGTCCAGTTCTAACTGTTGCTTCCTGACCTACAAATAGGTTTCTCAAGAGTCAGGTCAGGTGCTTTGGTATTCCCATCTCTTGAAGAATTTTCCACAGTTTATTGTGATTCACACAGTCAAAGGCTTTGGCATAGCCAATAAAGCAGAAATAGATGTTTTTCTGGAACTCTCTTGCTTTTTCCATGATCAACTATGTGTAAGACACACCTAGTTGGCAATTTGATCTCTGGTTCCTCTGCCTTTTCTAAAACCAGCTTGAACATCAGGGAGTTCACGGTTCACATATTGCTGAAGCCTGGCTTGGAGAATTTTGAGCATTACTTTACTAGCATGTGAGATGAGTGCAATTGTGCGGTAGTTTGAGCATTCTTTGGCATTGCCTTTCTTTGGGATTGGAATGAAAACTGACCTTTTCCAGTCCTGTGGCCACTGCTGAGTTTTCCAAATTTGCTGACATATTGAGTGCAGCACTTTCACAGCATCATCTTCCAGGATTTGAAACAGCTCAACTGGAATTCCATCACCTCCACTAGCTTTGTTCTTAGTGATGCTTTCTAAGGCCCACTTGACTTCACATTCCAAGATGTCTGGCTCTAGATTAGTGATCACATCCTCATGATTATCTGGGTCGTGAAGATCTTTTCTGTACAGTTCTTCTGTGTATTCTTGCCACCTCTTCTTAATATCTTCTGCTTCTGTTAGGTCCATACCATTTCTGTCCTTTATCGAGCCCATCTCTGCATGAAATGTTCCCTTGGTATCTCTGATTCTCTTGAAGAGATGTCTAGTCTTTCCCATTCTTTTGTTTTCCTCTATTTCTTTGCATTGATCGCTGAGGAAGGCTTTCTTATCTCTCCTTGCTATTCTTTGGAACTCTGCATTCAGATGCTTATATCTTTCCTTTTCTTCTTTGCTTTTCACTTCCCTTCTTTTCACAGCTATTTGTATGGCTTCCTCAGACAGCCATTTTGCTTTTTTGCATTTCTTTTCCATGGGGATGGTCTTGATCCCTGTCTCCTTGGTCCATAGTTCATCAGGCACTCTGTCTATCTAATCTAGTCCCTTAAATCTATTTCTCACTTCCATTGTATAGTCATAACGGGTTGATTTAGGTCATACCTGAATGGTCTAGTGGTTTTCCCTACTTTCTTCAATTTATGTCTGAATTTGGCAATAAGGAGTTCATGATCTGAGTCACAGTCAGCTCCCACTCTTGTTTTTGCTGACTGTATAGAGCTTCTCCATCTTTGGCTGCAAAGAATATAATCAATCTGATTTTGGTGTTGACCATCTGATGATGTTCATGTGTAGAGTCTTGTGTTGTTGGAAGAGGGTGTTTGCTATGAGCAGTTTGTTCTCTTGGCAAAACTCTATTAGCCTTTGCCCTGCTTCATTCCATACTTCAAGGCCAAATTTGTCTGTTACTCCAGGTGTTTCTTGACTTCCTACTTTTGCATTCCCGTCCCCTGTAATGAAAAGGACATCTTTTTTGGGTGTTAGTTCTAAAAGGTCTTGCAGGTCTTCATAGAACCATTCAACTTCAGCTTCTTCAGCATTACTGGTTGGAGCATAGGCTTGGATTACTGTGATATTGAATGGTTTGCCTTGGAAACAAACAGAGATCATAAAATAAAGGTCCCATCCTATTCTGACATGGTCTTGTAGAAATGGGCTACCTGATTTATTGGGTAAAACAAGGTAAAATGATTTAAGTTTTTTCTGTAGTTATGTTGTATATATAAGGAGATCCAACCAGTCCTCCTAAAGAAAAATCAGTCCTGAATATTCATTGGAAGGACTGATGCTCAAGCTGAAATTCCAGTACTTTGGCCACCTGATGCGAAGCACTGACTCATTTGAAAAGACCCTGATGCTGAGAAAGATTGAAGGCAGGAGGAGAAGGGCATGACAGAGGATGAGATAGCTGGATGGCATCACTGACTCAATGGACATGAGTTTGAGTGAACTCAGGGAGTTGGTGATGGACAGGGAGGTCTTGCGTGTTGCAGTCCATGGGGTTGCAAAGAGTCGGACATGACTGAGCTACTGAACTGAACTGATTGTTGTATATGAAACTGTAATACAAAGACTTATCTGTCAGCCAGTTCTCATTTTTTGCATTATTTTGAAGACAGAATATTTTTCTTGAACAAAATCATAAGCTGATTAGGTTTGCAGCTACCTCTTCTTTCTGAATTTCAAACAGCAAGGAGTACTTTGTCTTGTTGTTTGCTCAGTGATGGAAATAGCTATTTTCTCTCTTATCTTACCTAAAATTCAAAATAACTTGATGTTTGTTTTCAGATGTTTATAGTTTTCCTTGCATAAAATAAAACTTTATGCTTTACTTTATGAAGCAGAGCCACTTTACCTTAAGGTAAAATACTTCTGATACTTTAACTTCCCAGATTACTTTTTGTTAAATAGAACTGGAAGCAGCTGCATTTTTTGGCTGCCATTAGGATAATCCTGCTAAGAAAAAAATTAAAGGCAGATAAAATATTTGTTTAAAGAAGTATTTGTTTTTTTACTTTATGAAAATCAGGTCACAGGATTTTAATCATGGAAGCTTTATCCTGAGCTATGTGAGGATTTAGCTGAGTTCTTCCCTTTTATGTCTGTTGGTGTCTTTTTTGACTACATGCCAAATCTGAGCCCTTTAAGCATGTCAGGGTTGGTGTGCATAGGGAATGAAGAGCATCCTTAATAGTTACTAAGAATTTTTGACATGACAGGATGAAAACAGTAATTGTAGTTTTTCAAATTCAGCAAAGCTTTTGAAATAGGACACATTACCCTGCCAAAAATCTGCAGTGCAGGCAAAAATTTTTTGAAGATGCTCTTTTCAAAAAGCTGAAAAGATTTGAAACCAACAAGTAAAGCAAGCCTTTTCAGCTGCCTTCTCTCACCTTCTCTGCCACATACACTTATAGTGCAAAATTAATTTACCTGATTGGCTAGGGGGACGATAATCAGTATTGGTTGTTTGTCTTGGTATGCCTGATTTTCCTAAAAGAAAGAAAAGTGAAAGTGAAGTCACTCAGTCTTGTCCAACTCTTTGCAACCCCATGGACTGTAGGCTACCAGGGTTCTCAGTCCATGGGATTTTCCAGGCAAGAGTACTGGAGTGGGCTGCCATTTCCTTCTCCAGGGGATCTTCCCGACTGAGGGATCGAACCCTGGTCTCCTGCATTGCAGACAGATGCTTTACTGTCTGAGCCACCAGGGAAGCCCAAGTACTTCTAACAAAGCCCTGGTGTAAATGCATCATCTACCTTCTTTTTCTTCACTATTCTTGATCTTTGATCTCAATCTTTGTACTTGGTATGCTTCGAAAAAATGTCAGTAAATAATGGCATGTCTAACCTGAGCCTTTTATGATGTAAAGATTTCAAATTAAAATATAAAAATGGAAAACATTGGGAATGAATTTGTGGTTGTTCAGTCACTCAGTCATGTCCTGCTCTTTGCAACCCCATGGACTGAAGCACACTAGGCTTCCCTGTCCTTCACCGTCTCTCGGAGCTTGCTCAAACTCATGTCCATTGAGTCAGTGATGCCATCTAACCATCTGGTCCTCTGTTGTCCCCTTCTGCCTTCAATTTTTTGTACAACATGCTGTAGCTTAATTTGATGGCTTTTTAAATTGAGGTATTAAATAAATGTGGCTGTATTGGAATTTAATTAAAACTGTAGTGATATATAAATATTCTAAAGAAATGGGTGGTTGAACATTTATTTCAAATTTGGGGGTGATAATTGAGTTTAAGGGATGTTACTTGACCAGAAATAGGATTTTGATTTCAGTTCTTAAGCTTAAGGCTCATGTAGCTGTGTAGATTTCAGATGAATTATTCACAGTTTTCAGTAAGTACTGATGCTCAAATGTGTCCCTTGTGACTTTTCTTTGTGAGATGTGAAACATAAACAGTGCAGTGGTTCTGAGTATATAATCTGACAAATATGCAGCTCTTCTTTAGCTCCTGTGTCACTCAACTCATACCTGAGTGTTCCCAGTAGGCCTGAAGTAAAACCAAATAAGTTAAAAAGGGAGGAGAATGAGGAGAGAAGAAAAGGAAAAATACCCATGGGCAAATGTTCCTAATTATTGCCTTGGTTATGTCTCCGTTGTAAAGTGTGCTCACTGGTGTCCCAGGTGGAATAGTTTGGTCACCAGGACAAAGAGCATTTATCAGCGTTTTTCTTTACTGCTCTTTCATTCTCTCTCTTGATAAATCCTAGAGATAACATTGAAAGAGTTTCTGTTTCCGCTAGTAAGGCAGACTTTGGATCCTGTTCCAGTGTTTTGTTTTTGGTACCCCATCTAATTCCAAGGGTTTGAGGTCCTTACGTATATACAGAAGAAATGTTAAAGTCAGACAGATTAGAAACCAGAAAGATGGAATGGGAAGAAAATTCTATCTAGAAACCGAGGTAAGATAATAATTGTGCTAGAACATTAAAATTTAGTGCTGTTTTCAAGCGTCAGTATACTTGAACTAAATTCTAAAAAGGAACACACCAGTTATTAAAGTTCTTATCTGATAAAAAGAAGCATAACAATTTTAGGGGAGAGAATCCTTTTCTGGCTCTCAGTCCAAGAAAAATGTGTGTAAATCTTAGCATAAAGAACCCAAGAATGATGATGAGGAGTGTCTTTAATGGGAGTTTTGCAGAAGATAGAAAAAACATTGTTCATGTGTGTGTGACATGAAATTGAGGGTGTAACGTTAAGTATAACCTGGTACAAGTTTTTTAGTGGGAAACTAAACCAATGGTATGGTACTTTCTGGTGGCCTAACTATCCAGAGTTGGAGCTGAAAAAAATGTAGAGGAATGTATACTTAGTATTAAACTTTTTTTTTTTTTTTTCCTGAAAGCAATTTTGGTGACTGCACTTGAATGGATTGAATGGCAGTCTTTCATATTGAATTCTTTGGCTATTACTAGGAATGAAGATAGACTGTATTGCTGATTGAAGCTAAAGTCTTCAATCAGGTGATATTTTGGAGTTTGGCTTGTGTTTTCGAATATCCCACTTATTGAAGTTGGTTATAGAGTGATTGAGGCTGTTATTTTTTCATTCAAGTGACTGTCTGAAATAGTTGGGTTATTTAGTTTCTTAGAAAAATTCTGGTCTTGTGAAATAATAATGGCCTTAATGTTTTAGGGGAGTCTATCATTAGGATTCCTAAGAATCTCCCTAGGCCTCAATTAAATATCAGTAAGTCTTTTTTGTTTTTCTTTATTTGGAATTATCTTTTGATTAATCCTAACATCCTATTGTCTTTGAGCCCGTACCACATTTTATTCAATGATAATATAGGCATGTGTCCATAATCACAAAATTGTCCAGAACATCTTCTCCATTTATAGTGGAACATCATCAGAGATTTATGAAGTATTCACTTTACATAAGGCACTGTTCCAGGTGCTGGGGATATGGGAGTAGAAAATATGAATAGAGTCCTTGGCCTCACGGGGCTTGTAGAAGGCTGTGTAGTGAGCTTATTTTTAGCTGGGTTTTGGGTTGGCACAGCTATTTACTAGTTGAAGTATAAGTCTGTTTTAGGGGTCTGTGAAGAAAGCAAGATGGTGGGTTTTATTTAACAGGAGAGCAATACATGTTAGCTTTATAAAAGCCCCAAATTGTAGATAAACAAGATGTCCCTTGTAGTATTGTTACCTAAAGATAATTACTGTCACACTTTGGAGCATATGTCCCCATACCTTTTTGTATTCATGTATGTATTTTTTTCTTTACAGTGTTTTACTTACAGTAAAATGCATGGCTCTTAAGTGTAGTTGATGAATTTTAACCAATGTGTACACCCATGTAACCTCACCCAAATCACCATGTAGAATATTGCCATCACCCTAGGATGCTCAATTCACTTCTTCCAGAAGTAACTGCTGTTCTGATTTCTATGATCATAGATTAAGTGTGCATGTTCTTTAATACATATAAATAGGACCATTAAGCACATATACTTTTTTTTATTGTTGGTTTATTTATTTACTTTTTAATTTTATTTTTACTTTATTTTACTTTACAATACTGTATTGGTTTTGCCATACATTGACATGAATCCGCCATGGGTGTATACGAGCTCCCAATCCTGAACCCCCCGCTCACCTCCCACCCCATATCATCTCTCTGGATCATCCCTGGGCACCAGCCCCAAGCATCCTGTATCCTGTATCGAACATAGACTGGCACTTCATTTCTTAAATGATAGTATACATGTTTCAGTGCCATTCTCCCAAATCATCCCACCCTCTCCCTCAGAGTCCAAAAGTCCGTTCTATACATCTGTGTCTCTTTTGCTGTCTCACATACAAGGTCATCATTACCATCTTTCTAAATTCCATATATATGTGTTAGTATACTGTATTGGTGTTTTTCTTTCTGGCTTACTTCACTCTGTATAATCGGCTCCAGTTTCGTCCATCTCATTAGAACGGATTCAAATGTATTCTTTTTAATGGCTGAGTGATACTCCATTGTGTATATGTACCACAGCTTTCTTTCCAGTCATCTGCTGATGGACATCTAGGTTGCTTCCATGTCCTGGCTATTATAAACAGTGCTGCAATGAACATTGGGTACATGTGTCTCTTTCTAGTCTGGTTTCCTTGGTGTGCATGCCCAGCAGTGGGATTGCTGTGTCATAAGGCAGTTCTATTTGCAATTTTTAAAGGAATCTCCACGCTGTTCTCCATAGTGGTTGTACTAGTTTGCATTCCCACCAGCAGTGTAAGAGGGTTCCCTCTTCTCCACACCCTCTCCAGCATTTATTTATTTATTTTCCAGCATTTATTGCTTGTAGACTTTTGGATTGTAGCCATTCTGACTGGTGTGAAATGGTTCCTCATTGTGGTCTTTATTTGCATTTCTCTGATAATGAGTGATGTTGAGCATCTTTTCATGTGTTTGTTAGCCATCTGTATGTTTTCTTTGAAGAAATGTCTATTTAGTTCTTTGGCCCATTTTTTGATTGGGTCGTTTATTTTTCTGGAGTTGAGCTGCATAAGTTGCTTGTATATTTTTGAGATTAGTTGTTTGTCAGTTGCTTCATTTGCTGTTGTTTTCTCCCATTCAGAAGGCTGTCTTTTCACCTTGCTTATAGTTTCCTTTGTTGTGCAGAAGCTTTTAATTTTAATTAGATCCCATTTGTTTCTTTTTGCTTTTATTTCCAGTATTCTGGGAGGTGGATCATAGAGGATCCTGCTGTAAGCACATATACTTTTATGTTTGGCTTCTTTTTCATGTATGTGCAGTATATATACTTCTTGTATTTGGCTTCTTTTGCATGTATTTTTTTTAATTTTAACTTTTTACTGAATAATACATTTACATGGTTCAAAAAATTTTTTAGTACAAAGGATATGTGGTAAAGGGTTTCCTTCCCACTGCTATCCGACCAAGCACTCTGATCTCTAAAGGCCACAGATTTTAGCAGTTTCTTTGTGTTATATCAGTTCAGAGATTTTACATGTGTACAAGCATATATGTATGTGTGTGTGTGTGTGTGTGTGTGTGTGTGTGTGTATGTATATAATGTATATGTTTAATTTTTCTTATCTCCATCCTTGGTGGCTTCTCTGGTGCTCAGATGATAAAAAATCTGCTTGCAATGCAGAAGATTTGAGTTCGATCCCTGACTTGGGAAGATACCCTGGAGAAGGAAATGGTAACCCATTCCAGTATTCCTGACTGGAAAATCCCATGGACAGAGGAGTCTGGAGGGCTATAGTCCATGGGGTCGCAAAGAGTCTGATATGACTGAGTGACTAACACTTCTGCTTTCCATCCTTTGTACAAATAATGAAGCTGATTAAATATTTTATCAGGGATTGAAAAATGGTGATATTATGATTCTAGTTTTACTTCTGAATTTATCTGTTGGAATTCTTCTGAAAGAACTTTATTGCCTGTGGTTGGATATGTGCCTGAATTTATGATTATTTAGGCAAGGAGCTGAATTGCTTGGGCAAAGGGTTTCTGTTCTTGAAGACTTTTTATAAATATTGCCAAATTGCTCTTAAAGATGTGTTCCCAATTTGCACCTTCACTGTTGTTACATGAATAAAATACTGTTTGCAATTTGTAGAAATAATGAGGTAAAAACTGGTGTTTTGCCGAATGTTTTGCTTTGTTTTAGGTTTGAAGGATTCATTAACAAACCACTCATTACACACAAATAAACAATTTTAACTTTGAATAGAAGATTATTTAACTTAATTTCAATATACAGTCATTGGGGAAAAAAAGAAATAGAAACAATAGAGAGAAGTTGCAGAGTATACATCACCAAATTGAGTTGACACCTACACCCAGACTTGAACCCTTCTTGGAAATACCTCATTAACAGCAATCTGGAGCCTCAACTGGAAAAGGGCCCTGGGCCATTCATCTACTCCGTGGGCGAGATTTTGAATTGCAATTTGGGGGGCTCCCATTTATAATCCCAGGCCACAAACTGGTATCATCGTCAGTTTGTGTGCAAAAATGCAGCTGTGGTTTTACTTTTACGATGCTGATTGTTTCATCTTGTGAGTCACCAAATTTCGTTAGACTCCAGTGGGGTTAGCCAGGCCTCCAGGGGCTTGAAAAATTCCAAGATCCACTCCCTTTCTTACATAAAGTGCCACTTGACTTACTGGTAACGATTGGTGCGTTCACAAGCAGGCACATAGTCCAGGCAGGGCCCAGACAAGGTCAGAAGTTGGTTGGAGGCCTCTCGGCTACTTCTGAAGCCTGAACGAAACCACCTCCATTTTAATTTCCCTAACAGCTGGAGAGGTGGGCAGTGCAGTAAATGTCTTTGTCAGTCAGAACTGTCATCACTTGGCCTTTCATTAAACATTTCTTAGATATGCTATTAATAATAAACTGATGTTGGAAAAGATATGGTGTGACTTTGGGAATACTTGTGGTTCTAGTTTGTGTTCATTAAACATGTATCAGTTTGAAATTAGAAGGACAGTTAAATCATGTTAGTTAAATAAAAAAACCCCAACAACTTCATTTTTGTAATATTTGACTCTGTATATTTACCATGTTTCAAAATATAATAGCCCTCTTAGCTTAAAAAATTATGAAAATGTAATGTTTTTTCCTTTGCAGTGACATTTCAGGGGGCAAACCCCTGGAAGTAGAGATGGCAGGGATAGAATACATGAATGATGATCCTGGCATGGTGGATGTTCTTTATGCCAAAGTCCATATGAAAGATGGCTCCAACAGGTATGTTTCTGAAATATTCCTTTGTTTTAATCAAGAGGTGCCTCAGAGCATTCCCGAAAGTTCAGGTAGTTTTGATTCCTTTTCTTTGAGATCTTATTATTGTAAGGAGTGTATTTCTTATTCTGAAATAGTAAGTTAATATTTTGCAAGAGGAATTTGTTGTTGGAAGAAGTATCAGACTTTTAGTTTGGTAATTATTGAATTAAAGGAATGATGCTGAAGCTGAAACTCCAGTACTTTGGCCACCTCATGCGAAGAGTTGACTCACTGGAAAAGACTCTGATGCTGGGAGGGATTGGGGGCAGGAGGAGAAGGGGACGACAGAGGATGAGATGGCTGGATGGCATCACTGACTCGATGGACGTGAGTCTGAGTGAACTCCGGGAGATGGTGATGAACAGGGAGGCCTGGCGTGCTGCGATTCATGGGGTCGCAGAGAGTCGGACGCGACTGAGTGACTGAACTGAACTGAATTATTTAATTACTTGGATGGTGGATATTGATAGTAGCAATCTAGTTTTTATGGAACTCAGTGCTTCCTTCATGTTTTCTAGGATAATAGGAGGCAGAAGAATGGCACATTAGGATGGTAGTTTCAAAAGTGACATAATGCAGATCTAATGAATAAAAGGGCAAAACAGGGCTGTAACACAAATTACATAGGAATATTAAGATTGAATTAATATAAAATTCCTAAATCAGTGCTTGGTACTTGCTAACATCATACATTAAAAATGGTGGCTGCTTTTAATTTCTGTTACTGCTGCTGTTAAGTCATTTCAGTCATATCCAACTCTGTGCGACCCCACAGACAGCAGCCCACCAGGCTCCACCATCCCCGGGATTCTCCAGGCAAGAACACTGGAGTGGGTTGCCATTTCCTTCTCCAGTGCAGGAAAGTGAAAAGTGAAAGTGAAGTCGCTCAGTCATGTCCCACTATTGCGACCCCGTGGACTGCAGCCTACCAGGCTCCTCTGTCCATGGGAGTTTCCAGGCAAGAGTACCGGAGTGGGGCGCCATTGCCTTCTCCGAATTTTGTTGTTGTTGTTGTTACTACCACACCTTAATCCCTATTAGAGATTCTCAATCTGCAACCCATGCTATTTCTACACTATTGCGACCCCGTGGACTGCAGCCTACCAGGCTCCTCTGTCCATGGGAGTTTCCAGGCAAGAGTACCGGAGTGGGGCGCCATTGCCTTCTCCGAATTTTGTTGTTGTTGTTGTTACTACCACACCTTAATCCCTATTAGAGATTCTCAATCTGCAACCCATGCTATTTCTGAGGCCATTTTCAGTGTTAGTGCTATTTTTTAGCCTATGCAAGGCCTTTGATGAGCAAAGGAGCCCATCTTGAATCGGAAGTTTGTTTTTGTGTGGTCTTTTCACTGGGACAGGATAAAACAGAGCTCACATTGAACAAAAAATCCTCTAGAGAAAATCTGGGTCTCTAGGCAGGCCTCCAAATTGCTTTCCTGGAGGGTCTCTTGTAAAGTTTCGCTTATCTCAATTTGAATTAATCTCACTTGTCTCCTCTTTCAGTTCCAATGAAAGTGAATTTTGAGTTAATGGAAGAAAAAAAGGGTACAGAATCAATTGTTTTTTGTGTGTGATGAATGTCAATTATATTTCAGGAAAACTGGAGAAAAAAGTACATTAATATCACTACTAATTTCATCAAAACCTTTAAGTATGGGAAGCTGTCAAGCTCATGGTAGCAGATACATACTTTCCAAAATTCTTGTTTTCACTTGAAAGCTTGAATTTTGTTTTTGGAAAAAAAAAATATGGGTAATTGTTTTCCATGAAGTTCTCTTTTGAGAAAATGTCTGCCAAAAAGCTAAGTCTGAATAACCATAATTTGTCTGTCAGTTGTTCTTTGAAGTAAAAATGGTGCTCTGTGGACAAAGAGGCTAGTTGAGCTATAAATCTAACAAGCTTGCAAATGCCTTTCCTACAGACAGCCATATAGTCTCATATACAGTCCAAGTGATTACATCCTGCTAATTTCATCACACAGAATACTGAAAAGACACCTACTCAAGGTCTGAGATTCAATAAAATTGATCAATTTAATTTTAATGGGCCTGACTTTGTGCTTAGATTGTTTTATCTCTTTTATCTTCATAACATTTATATAAAATAAATACTTTTATTATACCCATTTTATAGATCATGGAGGTTCAGAGAGCTTAAATAACTTGGCTAAGGAACACACAGGTAGCAAAACCTTGCTCTGAATTCCTGCGGTTTTTAGTGTATGTATGCTCGGCTGAGTAGAATAAACTGTGTTCCAATTCTTATTCCTAAAATAAAATAGAAAATTGTGACTTACATTTCTTTGGAAAGTGGTAAAGTTAATATAATAAAATTCATCATTTTAACTGTTTTAAAGGGTAAAATTGAGTGGTATCAAGTACATTAGTAGCATTGTGCAACCGTCACCACTGTCTAGTTCTATAACATTTTTATCACCCCAAAAGGAAATCCTAGACCCATTAAGCAGTCACTCTCTATTTCTCCCTTCCCCCATACTTCCCTCTTCCCAGCCCTAGCCTCTGGCAGCCACTAGTCTAGTGACTCTATGGACTTACCTATTCTGTATATTTCCATATGAACCATACAGTATGTGGCCTTTTGTGTCTGGCTTCTTTCAGTGTATGTTTTCAGTATTTATCCATATTATTGCATGTATCAGTACTTATTCCTTTTTATGGGTAAATAATATTCCATTGTATGAAAGGATACCACATTTTGTTTATTCATCAGTTGATGGGCATTTGGGTCTGTTTCCACCTTTTGGCTATTGTGAATAGAGTTGTTTTCAGTTCTTTGGGGCTGACTCACTTTTAAAAATGTTATAAAGTCATGTTTTTTATTTCCTTGATAAACCTTGTAATTTTATAGAACAGCACAGCGACTCAGCCCAACCTCTGTCATTTCCTTATTCTCTGTTTCAAGTTTTAATTTTTGTCAATACCTTACTGTTGTGAGACTAAAATCTGTGGTAGTGTGTAGTTAGGCAGTTAACATGAAGCTATATGGAAAATTTACATGGATTACAGTGTTTCATTAAATAAAATAGTGAATTTTTCCTAATCTAGGGCTTCAAGTCTGTTTTGCCATACATATATCATAGACTGCACAGTTCTGGTTTACCCTGTTTGAGGTGGCTCCCAGGGAAGAGAGGGTATTTATTAAGTAAGGGTAATGAAATCATTATTTTGAATGTTTCCATTGAGTATGTTTAATGGTTAGATCCTTGGTTCTATAGAATGTCTTTGAAGTATTTTGTTGTTCAGTCGCTAAGTCATGTTTGACTCTTTGTGATCCCATGGACTGCAGCATGCCAGGCTTCCCTGTCCTTCACTCTCTCCCGGAGTTTGCTCAAACTCATATACATTGAGTCAGGGATGCCATCCAACCATCTCATCCTTTATCATCCTCTTCTCTTCCTGCCCTCAACCTTTCCTAGGATCAGGGTCTTTTCCAGTGAGTCAGCTCTTGGCATCAGGTAGCCAAAGTATTGGAGCTTCAGGTTCAGCATCAGTCCTTCCAGTGACTATTCAGAGTCGACTACCTTGCTCTCCTTGCTGTCCATGGGACTCTCAAGAGTCTTCTTCAACACCACAGTTCAAAAGCATCAGTTCTTTGGCATTCAGCCTTCTTTATAGTCCAACTCTCATCCGTACATGACTACTGGAAAAACCATAGCTTTGACTTTATGGACCTTTGTTGACAAAGTGATATCAACTTTCAAGTATAGAAAAGAATTGCTTTTTGAAATGCAAAGGAAAATAAGAGCTATAGAAGCTAGATGTCTTTAGAAGACAGTGCTCAGACATAATTTGTCCTTACATTAATGGAAAGGAAAGGTCTTAGGAGGTGAATGTACCCTTTATGTTCCCACAAATCCAACTGAAGTGGGAGGGAAGGGGGTAGGGCACAACCTTTAAAAGAATGACATAGGCTTTGTTGCCCAGTCATGTATAGCTCTTTGCGACCCCATGGACTGCAGCGTGCCAGGCCCCTCTGTCCCTCACCATCTCCCAAGGTTTATCTAAGTTCATGTCCATTGCATCGGTGATGCCATTCAATCATCTCATCCTTCGATACCCTCTTCTCCTGCCCTCAATCTTTTCCATCATTAGGGACTTTTCCAATGAGTCAGCTGTTTGCATCAGATGACCAAAATACTGGAGTTTCAGCTTCAGCATCAGTCCTTCCATTGAGTATTCAGAGTTGATTTCCCTTAAGATTGACTGGTTTGATCTTTTTGCTGTCCAAGAGACTCCCAGGAGTCTTCCTGAGCACCATAGTTAGAAGGCATCAGTTCTTCTGTGTTCTGCCTTTTTTATGGTCCAACTCTCACAACTGTACGTGACCATTGGGAATACCACAGCCATGACTATGCAGATCTTTGTCTGCAGAATAATCTCTGCTTTTCAACACACTGTCTAGCTTTGTCATAACTTTCCTGCCAAGCCACAAACATCTTCAGATTTCAAGGCTTCAGTCGCCATCTGCAGTAATTTTAGAGCCGAAGAAGAGGAAATCTGTCACTACTTCCACCTTTTCCTCCTCTAATTGCCATGAAGTAATGGGGCTGGATGACCTGATCTTAGTGTTTTTTTAATATTTAGTTAAGCCAGCTCTTTCACTCTCCTCCTTCACCCTCATCAAGAGTCTCTTTAGTTCCTCTTCACTCTGCCATTAGACTGGTATCATCCACATATCTGAGGTTGTTAATGTTTCTCCTGCCTATCTTGATTCCAGCTTGTAACTCATCCAGCTTGCATCATTGCCTTGTGGTAGTGAAGGGGCTTGTGTAACTCGATGAAGCTATGAGCCATGTCGTTCAAGGCCACCCAAGATGGACGGATCATAGCAGAGAATTCTGACAAAATGTAATCCACTGGAGGAGGGAATGGCAAACCACCCCAGTATACTTGCCGTGAGAACCTCATGAACTGTATAAAAGGATGTAGCCATAGGGCATGGCAAAAGCTGGTTATAACCAACTATGTAGAAGATGGCAGAAGATTTGACTTCCAGTGGACCTTGAGCCTTATTGTAACCTCATTGTAATGAACCCAGGTTCAATCCCTGGGTTGGGAAGATCTCCTGGAGAAGGAAATGGCAACTCACTCTAGTATTGTCTGGAGAATCCCATGGACAGAGGAGCCTTGTGGGCTACAGTCCATGGGGTTGCAAAGAGTCAGACACGACTGAGCAACATCACTTCACTTCAGAATACGCTAGGGTGAAGACTGTTACTGAGATTCTGGAGGTGCATGGATGAACAGCAAAACTATGCCTGTGTGCATGCAAGTTTTGTAAAGGAAGGCATCAGAAAGGAGGTTTCTTTACTGGATGAGGAATTTGCCAGCTGAGGGAGTAGCATGTTAGGAAAAGGGAATAAATACCAAGTACAGATCTAGAGGCAGTGTTATACACCATGTGAAAGGAACATTGATCTTTGGTTGTTTGTTTACGCAATAAAACTTTATTAAATGCCTGCTCTGTGCCAGGCACTGTGCTAGGCTGTGAATATAGAATGATGAGTAAAGCCAGATAAAGTCATTGCCTGCTTTGTAGTTTACAGAGTAATGGAGAAAACAGTCGTTAATAAATAATACATAAATATGTCATTGCAAAGTGTGGCAAAGGTGAAGCAGGGGAAAAATAGTAAGTACTCTTTTAAAGACAGAAAATACGACAATTTAGACTGCGGGAGGGCAGGATTAAGGAAAGCCTCTTTGAGGAATTGATACTGAATTGAGGTCTAAAAGAGTGAGAGTTTGCAGGCAAAGAAGTGGTAGGAAGTTCTAGGCAAAAGGAAATGTGGAGCAGCAGCCCTGTGACAGGAAAACCCCCAGCAAATTCCAGTGTGGATGAAGCATAATGAGGGAGTGGTAGGGTCACATGGGATGTCCATATGAAGAGATGAGAGGGGCTTGGATGAGGCAGTAGCAAAGACAGGAGAAAAAAAGAAGAAATGCACACAATAAATACAAAGAAATCCATATCAAGATAAATCACAGTGGAAGTGAAGAACACTGAAGACAGAAGAGTTTAAAAGATGCCATCTATGGAGGCATCTTATGACTAAAGTTTCTGTGTTGCTCCTCATCTCTTTCTGTCCTTCTTGCTATCCTTCCTTAAAGCTCAAGTAGACTTTAAGATTCTTGGGGTCAGGGAGTGTCTTATTTCAGCATTATGTATCCACTAGCTTTTATAATTCATGGCTTATAGTCAATGTGCAGTGAATGTTTGTNGCTCCTCATGTCTTTCTGTCCTTCTTGCTATCCTTCCTTAAAGCTCAAGTAGACTTTAAGATTCTTGGGGTCAGGGAGTGTCTTATTTCAGCATTATGTATCCACTAGCTTTTATAATTCATGGCTTATAGTCAATGTGCAGTGAATGTTTGTTTATTTAAGTGATATATTAAGTTACCAGGACTGTGGACCTCTCAGTATTAACAATGGAAGCCAGAAGACAGCGGGCTATTTTCTAGAGAAAATGGCTGTCAACCTGGAATTATTTGCTCATTTTAAAAAACATCTTAAAAAACGAAAGTGAAAAAAAAACTTCTTGTGTCTAAATGCTGTCTTTCCTTATTGCTATCCTTCTTTTTCCTCAAGTAGACTCTAAAATTCTTGGAGGGCAGAGGGTTTGTCATATAATTTGTAAATATACATTTACTTTTCCCCCCTCAAAAGTGGAAAGAGCGAGCAAGAGAGAAATACACTAGTTTGTCTGAATATATAAACATCTTATCAGTGGCTATTTTATGATAGTAATTTTTTTTCTTTTAGCGTATCAGTAATTTTTTTTTAATTAAAATGTTGGTAAAGCAGGCAAGTGTTATAGTTGCTCAGATATACCTGGTATACTTCTTCATACCGAGGTCAGTAGTAATCAGTATGTGCATGTAAGTGATAGAATTTTGGTTTGACCCAAATGTGTTTGACTGTAAAGCCTGTGCTCATGGGGCAGAAAAGGGAGATTAAGAATAATTGGAGACAGACCACTCTTTTGAGAAGTTTGATGAAAAGATGAGAAAAGTGTGGTTAAATTCTACAACAGTGCAGCCCAGCATCACTGTAGTGTCTTCCAGTTTGCCATCTTCCTTTCATATTTTCTCTCAAAAAACTAAAGCCTCCCAGATTAGTAAAATGAAAATTAAATGGCTCCCTTTCCCCCTGCCCTGACTTTCCCTGTATTCTTCTGCGACAGATTGTAAGCAGAGCAGATACTGCTGAGAGTCACTGTCTCTGCATATTGTTTTATACAAACTGGACCACATGATTCATATTACTCTATACTTCTTTTCAAGAAACATTACTTAGACATTACTTTTATGTCACTGTGTATAGGTCCTGCTACTACATCAGCCTTTCCAAGCTTTAACCTATATACAGTAGGACTTACTATTACTTAAACATCTCTCATCCTTTTACATCGTTCTTTGAATTAGTTCATATTCTTCAGTCTAGTAGTTAAGATCTTGCAGAATGAAACCAACTTAATATTTCAACTTGATCTTCCATTATCTTGCACTTGCCCCAAGCCCTAGCCAGCTTCAGTGCTTGTTGATGATCCTTTGTATCTTTCTTAATGTCGTTTCTTATGACTAAAATTTCTGTGTTGCTCCTCATCTCTTTCTGTCCTTCTTGCTATCCTTCCTTAAAGCTCAAGTAGACTTTAAGATTCTTGGGGGCAGGGAGTGTCTTATTTCAGTATTATGTATTCACAGCTTTTACAATTCATGGCTTATAGTCAATGTTCAGTGAATGTTTATTTATTTAAGTGATTTACTTATTCAGCTGATTTTTCAAAGGTGAAGTGAGTGTGGTTAACTTCCTTTTCTCACCCCATCCTCCTGGTTGCCTTTTCTGGTCTCAACCTAACAGTACTGTCTTCCACCTTTAAATTACCAAAGCATTTTGTATTGTTTGTGTCATTACCAGCGTCCTCTTTATAGGTTGTAAGCTCCTTAACGACAAGAACTGTGTTTGCTTAGGTTTTAATTCTTTTAGTGACTGGCATAATGCCTGTATACAGTGAGCACTCAGGAAATGTTAATTGGATAGAACTAAGTTAAATTGGAGAGGGGGTGGCAAACAAAAGTCTGGAATATGTACTTTCTAGGGAGTCAGTAATCATTCTGCTGTACATCTCCAAGCCTCTGGAATGTTTGAGTGCTGATAAGCCTTTAAAGTAAGCGCAGATTCAAGACATTAATAACTGGTTTCTGTTTTCAAACACACAGCTCTGTCAAAATGATAAAGCTGCTTAAAAATAATTTGTTATTTTTCTCACAGCAACTCTATGTTATTTTTAATTCACTTAAGAGGATGCAAAGGCATAGAGAAGCTTTGTGACTCTTTCATAATCAACCAAGAAAGGATCAATGAAGTAGGAATTGAAAGACTATACTGTTAGAAATATACTGACATACTGTCAAATGTAGTATCCGTGACAGCAGCCTGAAATTTAGTGTGTGTTTCTAAGCACCCTTAAGTTCTTTTAATAGATCTCCAAAGATTTGTCATCTGTGAATTCATGCATACATACCTGCTACAGCTATTCATCGAGCACTGATGATTTGTCAGTTAGGCATTAACTGGGGTGCCAATTAATCCTTGGGTGCCAGGATAAGGCAGTGAATAAGATAAAGAGCCAGCTTCGTGGAGTGCACAGTTAATTGATAGCAGAGCAGCACTGGCTGCAAGGAGCCTTGGAGTCCCTTCCTCTCTGTCATGACTGAGCACCTCAACCTGTCTGCTTCATTTCCGCTAGTCTAAAATGAGCAGGTTACAGTAGAACATTTTAAAGGACATCAGTCTCTTCAGAGTTCTGCGTCTGTAAGTTTGGCAGGAGTCTTAATTTTCCAGAAAGACAAAGCTGGAAACTGGACTCTTTCATTTGATCAACTTAATTTCCTTCCTCTAGTATTAACATGCTTGCTTGTTTCTCTCCATCTGAGCTCCCTATCCATTTCTTTAATAGACAAGAAGGAACAAGGAGGCATCATTCTGTTGTGATTTGAAACTGAGGGGAATTTTGCAGTGCTTGATTATGTTTAGACTTGTTGCAGTATTTTCAAATATTTTAAAGTTTATGAGATGGTGTTAGTTAATCAGAAACTTTAGACATGATAATGTAGGTCCTGGCTTGGAGAGCCACATGCACAGTTAATTAAGTCAATTAACTGCAAAATCAGATTATGTGCATTATGAATATATTTTATTTTCCCTTTAGGAATATAGGAACAAAGTCATTTTCTTGGATCAGTCCTCTTTCTCCATCCTTATCAATGTATTATTGGTTAACCCTTTTGGTTAAAATACTGGTTTAAATACTTGAGAAAAATATTTTATATCATGGGGAAATATTCAGGGTATATTAATTAAGCAGGTTACAGAAAACTGTTTTGTCTTTTTAAAATTGATGTATGTCTGTAGCAAAAGACTTAAAAATTATCTAACCCCCAAATAAATGTTTTATCTGTGAATGGTAAAGTTTTTTTTCTTTTTCTCCTTTTCTGCACTTTCTATTGTCTTTTATAACTAGCGTATTATTTTTGTAATCAGAAAAAGATTAAGACAACTATGCGAGGAAGCACAGCATCTGTTTTAACTTGCTTCCATGCCTTTAGTTTTCCCCTCGTGTATCTTGCTTCTCACCTGGCTTTCTTAGGCCTGCCAAGACTGCAGCAGCCCTGCCTGACACACAGGAGCCTTCATAGCCTGCTTCTGCTTGTCTCTGTTTCATCGCTGCCCTTCTCTCTCCACAGAATTTCTCATGATCCGGGAGTAAGGTTTATTCTTTGTTATACACTCTTTCAGTTGTTCAGGACAAAAATTCTTTTAGAATCATTATCTTTGACTCCTGACTGCAATGTATTAGAAAAGCCACCAGCCCCTCACCACCTGCACTGGTGCCACGCTCGCCACCTGGTTGCGACAGCCTCTGGGCTGCCTTCCTGCTTCCTTCCTTGCCCACCACTGTCTGTCTTCCATAGGGCCGTGAGAGGTTTCCTTTTAAATTTCAGTCAGATTATATCCTCCTTTTGCTGAAAACTCTGCAAAAGCTCATTACCTCACCTGAACTAAAAGTCCTTGCAGAGGCCTGAAGAGCCTTAGGGAAGCCCCCATGACCTGGTCCTCCCACCTCATCACCTCTCCTCACAGCTTCATCCCTTACACTGACTTCTTACTGTTCCTCTATCATGCCATGCTGCCTCACACGACTGTATCTGCTGTTCCCTTTCTCTGAAATGCTGTTCCCTTAGGTCTGTGCTCAAGTGTCACTTTATCAGAGAAGCCATCCCCGATCACCGTGTCTAAAATAATACACTCACCATCAGACCCCTTTTCCTCTCTCTCTTCCATTTCGCTTTCTTCATGGTGCTTAGCACCACCTGATAGCTTGTTCAATTCAGTTCAGTCGCTCAGTCGTGTCCGACTCTTTGCGACCCCATGAATCACAGCACGCCAGGCCTCCCTGTCTATCACCATCTCCCGGAGTTCACTCAGACTCACGTCCATTGAGTCGGTGATGCCATCCAGCCATCTCATCTGTTGTCCCCTTCTCCTCCTGCCCCCAATCCCTCCCAGCATCAGAGTCTTTTCCAATGAGGTGGCCAAAGTACTGGAGTTTCAGCTTTAACATCATTCCTTCCAAAGAACAACCAGGGCTGATCTCCTTTAGAATGGACTAGTTGGATCTCCTTGCAGGCCAAGGGACTCTCAAGAGTCTTCTCCAACACCACAGTTCAAAAGCATCAATTCTTCGGTGCTCAGCCTTCTTCACAGTCCAACTCTCACATCCATACATGACCACTGGAAAAACCATAGCCTTGAAAAACCATAGACAGACGGACCTTTGTTGGCAAAGTAATATCTCTGCTTTTCAATATGCTATGTAGATTGGTCATAACTTTTTTTCCAAGGAGTAAGCATCTTTTAATTTCATGGCTGCAGTCACCATCTGCAGTGATTTTG
>SJYX01013283.1:528776-551226 GCA_006410675.1 Oreotragus oreotragus | reverse complement strand
GGTCATAGGTGATCTTGCTTGATTTATGTCATTGAGTGTTCTGCCTATGTTTTCCTCTAAGAGTTTTATAGTATCTGGTCTTACATTTAGGTCTTTAATCCATTTTGAGTTTATTTTTGTGTATGGTGTTAGGAAGTGTTCTAATTTCATTCTTTTACATGTAGCTGTCCAGTTTTCCCAGACCAATTTATTGTAGAGGCTGTCTTTGCCCCACTGTATATTCTGCCTTCTTTGTCTAAAATAAGGTAGCCATAGGTGCATGGGTTTATTTCTGGGCTTTCTATCTTGTTCCATTGGTCTATATTTCTGTTTTTGTGCCAGTACCATACTGTCTTGATGACTGTAGCTTTGTAGTATAATCTGAAGTCAGGAAGGTTGATTCCTCCAGTTCCATTCTTCTCTCTCAAGACTGCTTTGGCTATTCAGGGTCTTTTGTGTTTCCACATAAACTGTGAAATTTTTTGTTCTAGTTCTATGAAAAATGTCATTGGTAATTTGATAGGAATAGCATTGAATCTGTAGATACTATACTTGGTAGTATAGTTATTTTCACAATATTGATTCTTTCCACCCAGGAACATGGAATATCTCTCCATCTGTTTATGTTGTCTTTGGATTTCTTTCATTAGTGTCTTATAATTTTCTGTGTACAGTTATTTTGTCTCCCTAGGTAAGTTTATTCCTAGTTATTTAATTCCTTTGGTTGCAATGGTGAATGGTATTGATTCCTTAATTTCTCTTTCTGATTTTTTATTGTTAGTATATAGAAATGCAAATAATTTCTGAGTATTGATTTTGTATCCTGCAACTTTGCTAAATTCACTGATTAGCTCTAGTAATTTTCTGAAATCTGTTTATGTCATCTTTGATTTCTTTCATCAGTGTCTTATAATTTTCTGTGTACAGTTCTTTTTGTCTCCTTAGGTAAGTTTATCCTAGATATTTAATTATTTGTGTTGCAAAGGTGAATGGAATTGATTCCATAATTTCTCTTTCTGGTTTTTCACTGTTAGTATATAGAAATGCAAGTAATTTCTGTGTATTGGTTTTGTATCCTGCAACTTTGCTAAAATTCTAGTAATTTTCCAGTCATCCTTATTGATTGTCCTTTTGGGTTCCTTTCGGCCCCTTACATAGGAATGTCCCATAAGGTCTCTGTTCTTAGCTATCTTCTTGCTCTGACTCCTCCTCCACCCTGTGGTTGCATCTTTCCCACACTTTTCACTACTGTTTTTGCACTGATGACTCCCAAGTCTGTCTTTGGCCCAGATTTTTCTCTTGAGCCTCAGTCTTGTTATTTCCACCTCTCTCCTGGACATGTCCCAGTAGATACCCAGTGCCACACATGCAGAAGTATACACACTGTCAACCCTCTCTCCACCACTTCCTGCCTTGGTCAGTGACACACCCAGTCATTCATTTAAGGTGTGCCCTTGGGGGTGGCTCTTGGCTGCTTCCTCTCCTGTGACAATGTTGTGTCTGCGGGTCCCAGCTTCTCTCTCACAAGCTCTTTTGAGTATTAATACATGACCTTGTCTCTGTTCTCCCTGTCCCTGCCATAGTTTAGATGTCCCTTCCTTTCTCCTTTATAGTGTGGTCCTCTGAAGCCAGACTGCATGGGTTCTCATTTTGGATATATCACTTATTAGTTATGTGACTTTGGCCAAATTTTATAACTTCTCTGTGCCTCAGTTTCCTCATTGGTAATACAGAGATAATTTATCATGAAGATTAAATGATTTAAGAGATACAGAGTGCTTAGAATAGTGCCTAACACATCATGTTTGTTATTATTTCTATTATTAATACCACCTAGCTGACCTTGGACCATTGGTCCCTTCCCTTCTGAAGCGTTTTCCAGTCTTCCACAGTGTGAGATTAATGAATGGACATCTGACAGCATCATTCCTTTTTAAAAAATTTCCATGGCTTCCCATTCTCCAACCACTTGCTTACATTCAGTTCATCTCCATTGTCCTTTTTCTCTCACTTGTTACAGTTATATTATGTAATTAGTAGTTTTCAAGGTAAGCTGTGGTCTTGCATGTCTTGGCATCTTGGCACACTATTTCTCCTGCTTGATGGGTCCTTCCTTCCCTGGTTTCATCTGCAAATCTTCAATGATCTTTCAAGACCATACTTATTTTATTTTTTTACATTCAGTTCTCAGTTTTTAATCAGTCAAATGCATGAGTTAACCAATCATAGCAAGTAGTTACAGAAACTGTAGTACAGTGGTGCTCTGGCAGATACAAGACAGATATGCTGTTGAGGAGCAGACAATCCAGTGGGGGAACAAGACAGACAAGCATTAAGGGACTATCCTTGGAAGGTTAAGTAGAGCCTGCTTAGTGGGGTAGCATTTCAGAGAAGAGCAGACTCTTTGTTCATGGATACCGAGGGGTGGTTTTGTTAGGTACTTAGAAAGACTTCGTGGAAAAGTGGGATTTTAATTGGGCTTGGAAGGATACTAAAATCTGTATAGATGGAGGGAAGAGGAAGTGGGCGTGTGGGGCCCAGGTAACAGAAGGCACAGAGGCGGCAGTTGGAAGCTGCTCAGTGGAGGAGGCCTGCTAGGAAAGTGTGCATGTTGAGGAGTATGAGGATGTGAGGCCGCCCCAGCAAATGCTGTGGCAGGCGGCAGGGAGTCTCGGGGTCTGCAGAGCAGGAAGCATCCTTGGGTTCTGGTATGTCCTATGCCAAACTGTACTGAGGCAAAAGGAAAACTCAGTAATATTGATCCTGCCTTCATTCAGAAATGTGGTATTTTGTTCATCATGAGTTCTTTTGCATTAGTGTTGTGTTTTAAAAATATTTCATTAAAGCCTTATTTATTTCTTTTATAAAAAAAATTAGTTATTGTGATTAGTGCATTTTTTGGCATATCCTTAAATTGTGTGCCTCAGGCAAGTATCTCACTTACCTCACCCTCGTCCCAGCCCTGTTCTGTTTCTGGAGGTCAGTGGTGAGGGTATGGATGTTTATTTTATTATTATTAATTATAGCTTATTGTTGTTCAGTTGTTCAGTCATATCTGACTCTTTTAGACCTCATGGACTGCAGCACGCCAGGCTCCCCTGTCCTTCACCATCTCCCGGAGCTTGCTCAAACTCATGTCCATTGAGTCGGTAATGCCATTCAACCATCTCATCCTCTGTCATCCCCTTCTCCCCCTGCCTTCAATCTTTCCCAGCATCAGGGTCTTTTATAATGAGTCAGCTCTTTGTATCAGGTGGCTTACTCGTGTTTAAATATTTTTGGTTAGTAGACTACATTTAATAAAAACAATTAAGATAAAGAAGTAGAATTATAAAAATATTAATTTGGAACTTTGGAGCCTGAAAAACATAAAAGGGAAAAGAATTCTTTGTGCTTCTGAGTTAATCTCTACGGGAGGATAACCCCCTCTTGCTTCAGCGTATGAGTGCAAGCAGAAAATGTTTGTTTTGCCCACGTTCTATAACTGAGAAATAGGGGTACCAGAGGCTGCTGAACTTGTGGATATAGGCATTGGGCAACTCAGCTGTTGCAACCAGAGATTCTGCCCCATGGCCTCAGGAAAACTCCCATAAATGGGCCATGCAAGGTGAGCTTGACCCACATCTCACATAAAACAGACCCATCCAGCCTGCTCAAAGAGAAGCCACTCCCTGGGCCACAGTGTTTTACCACAGGCCATGTGCATCCCAGGTGGCACAGTGGTAGAGAATCCACCTGCCAATGTAGGAGACGCAAGAGACTCAGGTTCAATCTTTGGGTCTGGAAGATCCCCTAGAGTAGGAAATGGCAACCCACTCCAGTATTCTTGCCTGAAGAACAAGGTGGCCTGGTGGCCTACAGTCCATAGGGACAGAGGAGCCTGGTGGCCTACAGTCCATGGGGTCACAAAGAATTGGACACGAGTGAGCACACACGCGTGGCCCAAGAAGCAGTGGAAGATTCACAAACCCTCCAGGTGTCTCAGGGCTACTTGCATCTGGGGAAAGAGGTGGTGTGTGATACAAACAGCATTACTAGTATGTACACCTAAAATGTAAAAGCTAAAAAAGTGAGATCTGTTGTTCATTAGTACACCGTTGACGAATGAAAGATTTTGAGCCAGGAAAGTTAGAGTGCAATACAAATCTCAAAAAAAAAAACCCAAGGGAAAAGTTAAAAGGAACACGCTGCTCTCTGTGCTCATGGCTGGGTGCGCTGTTCTGTCATTTGATGCAGACCTCCCTGTCAACACCTATGTTCAGAGAGAACTTCACCAGGCCCAGGGTGGACGTTTAGGCACAATATGTAAAAACCACAGGCTGAACTTCACCATCAGATAAGTGGGTGGTCACATAAGATGGCTGTTTTCTGAATACTCCAACCAAGATCTGCTCCACCACACCCTTGCTGGAATAATGACCCCTTCTCAGGGGCACAACTGGCAAAATTCTTCACAATTGAAGGGGAGGTAAAGAGTTTTTCAGACAAACAAAAAATGAAGGAGTTCATCACCACTAGACCAGCCTTATAAGAAGTGTTAGAGGGAGTCCTTTAAGCGGCTGATCAGAACACCTGAACAAAGGGGAAAATTCTTGTGCAAGAATCGTTTCTGGTGGAGGTATTGAAATGAACAGCCACCATCAAGGCAGAACTCATCCACTACAGAGCGCCAGTGCTTAGAGCCAGCTGGAGTCCCTTTGGAGCATCAGTCATGTGGGTTTTCCTGTAGTCATCTTCATTGGTACCGCACTTCTGCCCCTTTGATGTAGTGGCCAGGGCTGCCAGGATCTTCATAGTGCAGGTTCCTTCCCAGTGAGCAAAAGTCTTATTCGAGTCGTGGCAGACCTCACTTGATCCTGGCAGAAACACATCAGTCACGGTAGCTTTTGGTTCTGTGACTGGATTGACCACTAAAGCACTTTCTTTCAGGCAGCTTTCTGTTGAACCTGGCTGCTTGCACCAGATTTCCAAGATGATAAACTTCCATGTTCCTTCAGGACCATGCCTCCTGTGTAAACCTGGCCCCTCCAAATACAGTTGGTCACTCCCTTAACACTCACCATGATGTTCTACAGTTATTTCCAGGTCTGTTACCCACACAAAGCTGTGCATTTCATGATGGTAGGGACTACAGCCTCTCTTTTGAGGGCCTTCTGTAGTAATCGGCTCAGAGAAGATGCTCCGTAAATGTTGAATTTGTAATCGGGGTTCAGGAGTTTGCTAAGGTTTCTATGCTTTTTTTCTTCAATTTCCACAGGCTGCAGGAATTGGTTGATCGAGTGCTGGAACGTTTTCAGGCATCTGGACTAATAGTGAAAGAGTGGAATAGTGTGAAACTCCATGCTACAGTCATGAATACTCTGTTCAGAAAAGACCCTAATGGTAAGTGCTCCATAGAACCACAGTACAGTTTGTGACCAGTAAGGTCTAATGATATCCCTGGGGTTTGAAGAGAATGGCCTATCAAAGGATCTCTTGACATATCTTCTTTTTTATATCCATTATCTTGTTTTGATGAGTACAGTGGAAGAGGGCAGGGATATATTGTGTATGGGACTGTATAGCTTCTCAGATCTTATACTCTTCTTGCACATAAGGTTGCTAGATGTAGCAAATAAAAATGCAGGATTCCTAAGTAAATTTTGGGTGGACAGTGAATAATTGTTTTGGTGTAAGTATGTCCTAGGAAATGCATGGCAGCTTTTTTTTTTTTTTTTAAACCAAGAGAAGATTAACTAATAAAAGTAAGTATTAGAGCAGTGAGTCTCAACTAGGGGCAGTTTTGTCCTCCCAGAGGACATTTGGCTTCTCTGGAGACACTTTGGTTGTCACAGTTAGGGAAATGGGAGTGGGATGTGACTGGCTTCTAATGCATAGAGGTTAGGGGTGCTGCTTATCCCTCTCCAGTACACAGGACAAGCCCCTCATAATGAAGAATTTTTCAGCCCTGAATGTCAGTAGCACCAGGGTTGAGAAACTGTGTGTTAACGTTTTTTTTTCCCCTTCTGAATCTAAAAGCCTTCATATAAAAATGCCTTGTTTTAACCCTTTATTTGGGATAATAATCTGCATTTTTAAAAGGATTATTTTTCTTCCCATCCCCACCTGCCAAGTGAAAAGTGTCTGGCACATTCAGCATCTGTTTGAACAGGGGCTACAAACTCAAGTTATATGCAGCTTCTTTAAAGCCTGTTGTTCAAAATATACCACTACCAAAACCCTGTATTTAGGTTTTATTACCTTTGTTAGGACTGACCTTGGTTTTAGAAAGTCTTCATTGGAAGAGGACTTCATTAGGACTCCATTAGAACCCATGAACTATTTAAGATTTATAGTTTAGGACAGTTTTTGTATCCCTTTTGGCCAAAATACATCTTTTAGTTTCTCTCAGATACATACCAGAGATTCGCAACTGTAAGCTGGTTTGGTTTGGTTTTATTAGAGCCGTTGTAGAGAGAGACGTAGCTATCCAACTCTCAGTTCTAGTGTTACTGTTTTTTTGATGCTAGATTATATTTTAAGACTTTTAAAAACTAAATTGTTGTCTTTAAATCTTAGTTCAGAGCTCTGGCAACTATTTCATGCCCCATTATTACCTAACCTCTTAACATGAAAGAGTTGAATTATATAGGAATCTGTTTCTTTTAAGTTGTGTGGATCCAGATGTATATTCAGTTGGCACCAGAGCGTCATATAGGAAAATATTCTGTGTTGACAGTCTAGTTATCCTTTCCTATTGACAGATATTTTAAATGTAACAAGCTTTATTGAAATATAATTCATATAGTATATAACTTATCCATTTAAAGTATATAATTCAGTAATTTTTAGTATAGTGAGTTATGCAGCCTTTGCCACAGTACATTTTGAAACATTTTTATCACCCCAGAAAGCAACTCTTTAGTTACTGGCAGTGACTCCCCGTTTTCCCCTTACCATTCAGTCTTTGGCACTACTAGTCTACTTTCTGTACAGTGAATTTGCCTTTTCTGCATATTTTCACATAAATATTGATAGAATCATGCAATATGTGATCTTCTGTGACTGGCTTCCTTCACTTAGCATAATGTTTATAAGGTTCATCCATGATACAGTGTCATTCCTTTTTATTACCAAATAATAACCCATTGTATGAACAGACCACATTTTATTTATCCATTCAGCAGCTGATGGACGTTTGTATTGTTTCCACTTTTGGGCTATTATGAATAATGCTGCTGTAAACATTTATGTATGTATTTTTATGTTTTCATTTCTATTAAGTAAATACTTAAGAGTGAAATTGTAGAGTCATGATTAACCCAAAGTTGTAACTTTTTGAGTAACTGTCAGACTGTTTTCCACAGTGGCTGTACCATTTTACACTCCCACAAGCAGTACAGTAGCCCCCCTGCCTTATCTGCTGGAGATATGTTCCAAGGTCCCCAGTGGATACCTGAAACTATGTACCAGACATCCTATATTTTTCCTATGCATGAATACCTATGATAAAGTTTAATTCATTTAGGTGCAGTAAGAGATTAACAACTAATAGTAAAATAGAAGAATTAAACAATATACTATAATAAAAATTATGTGAATGTTATCTCTCTCAAAATTTCTTCTTGTACAAATTTAATGCCTTTTTCATTTTCACTAAGAACTTACCATGCACCATGATCATAACTTTTGCAGTTTGAGATGTGACAGCAAAACTAGTTATGAATTTCTTTTTCCTTCATCCAGGTTTCACTGATAGATTTGTTCTTACTGTAGATCTTAGCAAACTTTAGCTAAGATTTTTTTCTTTCCTTATTAAGTCACAAACTTTCACCGTTTCACTTAAAGAAACCACTTTATGGCTTCTCTTGGGCATATCCAAATTGCTAGCATCACTATTTTTGCTTTTTGAGGCCATGATTAAATAAAATAAGGGTGACTTGAACACAAGCAGTGCAGTACCTTGGCAGTCATTATGATAACTGAGAGAAGGGGGTATGTTGGACAAAATGATGATACTTCCTGGGTGGGATGGATCACACTGCTCAGAATGGTGCATGATTAAAAACAGAAATTGTTTATTTCTGGAATTTTCCATTTAATGTTTTCTGACCTTAGTTGACCATGGGTAACTGAAAAGGTGGAAAGAACAACCATGAATAAGGAGGGATGCAGTACATGAGGGCTTCAATTGCTCTGCATCTTTAGCTGCACTTATTATCTGTCTTTTTTGTTATTGCCATCATCTTGAGTGTGAACTGGTATTTCATTGTGGTTTTGATCTACATTCCCCTCATGGCTAATGCTATTTACTTATAGATTTTGAACCTGTTAGTAAACATTTCAATTTTCAGATTTCATTACTGCTTTTTTAAATTGACATTTACCTAGTATGAATTTTTGCTTTATAAAGTTTCACATTTTCTTTTAACAGGGGACCTGTTTTTAAGTTGTGAAATATACATGGGACTGGGCTTTTTATAAGAGAATAGTTCTCATTAGAGAAGTAGTCCTATAGTTACCCAGGTGTAATTCCAATGGACTTTCTAAAATATATTATCTTCCTGGGATTAGCTCTTTGAATATATTTTATCAGTTCTGATGTGGCATTCTCCATAGTTACATACAATAAAAGAGTATACTCAAGTAGAAATACAGATACTTTTAAGTGTCTTTTGGTGGGCAGGAAAGAGTTGGTATTTCAGAAAATATTCTGAGAGTTAAATAATTATTGAAGATGTTTTGAACTTTATATACCCTGGATACTTCTCTGTCTTGTATTTTCTTTTGAAAAGGCTGTTGAATACATTGTTTTGCTTTTTCGTAATAGTTATCCTTTTCTTTGATATCCATTTTTTTTCCTGCTGTATTTGAAGGACATCTTTTGGAATTAGCAAGCTAAATTAATACAAGGAGTTTTAGAGCACAGCTTTGAGGCTAAGGTCATAGATTTGCAGATTTCTGTGTAGAATGTAGGGATACCTTTGATTGCAACTGGAGAGGTTTTTCTCATTTCAGGGGAGTCCTTAAATCAACCCAAACCATGATTATCAGCATTTTTGACTAGTTATTAGATGAACTTTTATGTATTTTTATGTATTTAAAAATGTGTACAGTTTATAAGGAATCTTGGGTTTTAGACTGCAGGGAATCTTTGGAAATCACCCACTCTTAACTTCTAACTTTGTAAATGAGGAACTGAAGAGACGTAATTTGCCTAAGAATATGGTTTGTCGTATAGTTTATGTACAGTGAGTACTGGGACAATGTTGAATGAATAAGTATATACTGAATGAGTTGATGACAGAGCTGAGACTAGTCTCTTGACTATAATAATCTGATGTTTTCCCTCCATGTTATGTTACTTTCCAGGCTTCCCTCATAGCTCAGTTGGTAAAGAATCCACCTGCAATGCAGGAGACCCCGGTTCTATTCCTGGGTTGGAAAGATCCCCAGAGGAGGGCTAGGCTACCCACTCCAGTATTTTTGGGCTTCCCTTGTGGCTCAGCTGGTAAAGAATCCACCTGCAATGCGAGAGATTGGGGTTCAATTCCTGGGTTGGGAAGATCTCCTGGAGAAGGGAAAGGCTACCCACTCCAGTATTCTGGCCTGGAGAATTCCATGGACAGTCCATGGGGTTGCAAAGAGTTGGACACAACTGAGCAACTTTCACTTCACTTCACTTGTGGCTCAGCTGGTAAAGAATCTTCTTGCCATGTGAGAGGAAGATCCCCTGGAGAATATCCACTCCAGTATTTTGGCCTGGAGAATTCCATAGATCGTATAGACCATGGACTTGCAAAGAGTTAGACACTCAGCGACTTTCACTTTTTCACTCTTACTTTCTAAGTAGTACATGAAGATCTTGCTAGTTGTCCCTATAGAAATCCAAGAGAAAACAGACAGCTCAGTAACCCAAGCTTCTGTTCTAACACTGTCTTTGGAATATTTACAGCTGAAGGCAGGTACAATCTCTACACAGCGGATGGCAAATATATCTTCAAGGAAAGAGAATCATTTGATGGCCGAAACATTTTAAAGGTCAGTACAAATCTGAATGAATTGGAAATCCTTTGGCATGTGTCCTAAAATAAGGGAGGACAATAAGTTTTCCTTTTAACAGTAAAGTAGATTTTTCTTATACTTCCCATGAGGATTATTGACTGAAAGGACTGTTAAATTTTTTTTCATTGAGAGAAATCTTTTTGACTTGTTAAGGCTGTTGGTGTCTCTTAGAGTACTTAAAGTTGATGATTTAAGAAACAGCTATACTATTTGGATCCATAGGAATAAGTTGCTTTTAACCTTGTGAGTCTTACTCTGTTTTTCACCCTTGAAAGACTGAGTGTGCATTTTTTAAGTGAAGAACTGTCTTGTTCTAGTAGATTTTTCTCTTCACCCACAGAGTCACTCTTCAAAGCTCCTGTGTAATCTATTTTTACTCAGGAACAGCCCATGTGCTAAAAAAGTAGGTGGTCCATTTCTGACTGTTGAGGATTTGCTGCTGAGTGTTAAATTAACCTAAGAAATTTAAATGAAAAGGGTTCTTCAGGATTCCATTATCTTTCTCCCACAGACCACATTCTGTAACATCCACAGTTTAAGCCCTTTCTGTCAGGTTAACATGCCATTGTGCCTCTGGGAAAACGGAAACATAAGTTGATATCAAAGGAAAGGTTTTTGATTCTTCATTTTACTTGTTCTATAATGGTTTGGGTCATGTATTTTCAAGGCAATGGGTGTTTTTTGGAGCTGGGAGGGAGAGGATGTAAATAGTAAAACTTCAGAGCAAGCTCTAGCTTTAGAAATGTTTTTTTCTTCTTCCTCCATTCCTTTATCTTGTCACTTGACAGATTTCTTGCCAAATGCCTAATGTGACCCTGTTGCCTCTAATTAATGACATCACTCTTCAGCAGCTGCAAGCTTCTCATTGCAGAGCCTAGCAGAGCAATGGCAGCATTCTCTTTAGGCAGGCATTCCAGCTCCCACATTACAGAGCTTTGTTGATTCCTTCTTTTCCTTGATACCTTTCCTCTCTTTGAATAGTTTTATTTTCAAAGTAGCTCTGGTAGCTTCAATTTGAGTGGCAAGTTGCTAATGAATTCAGTTGCAGTTCACTTTTTTCCCAGGCCACAGCTTTATTGTGATATGAATCTCTTTCCTCCTCTAGCTCATTTCCTGAGGCTTTTAAAATAATAGCATTCATTATTTTGCTTTTTTTGTTACTGTTGATTTGATAAAGAAGCTAGATGAATGGGGAAAGAAATCTGTTGGAATGACTCAAGCCAACTTGGTTCCTTTGAAATTAGAATTAAGCCCAAAAGGTATACTGATGCAAGTTGAGGGTGAGGTGCTTTAACATCTGTAAGAAGGAGGTAACCACAGGTAGCCTGAGAAGTGGCTGTATGAACAGTATGGGTCTCTTGTTTGGTTATTTAACTTCTCTCATTCTGGAAAGTCGGTTTTCCATTTAAAGATGCTTGACTTGGAAATCTTTTTAACCCACCCCAGTGATAACATGGACATAGCTCCCTCTAGTGTTGACAAAGCTTGCTGTAATAGTTGTACCCTTACTTTTTAATGCCTAATTGGGATTTTAGAACTGGGCCCAGCGAGGTTCTTGCAAACTATTTAATCCAGTTCCTCATTTTACTCTCTAAGGATGCAAGATCCAATATGGTTCAAGTGACTTGCCAAAGGTTACTGCTAGATAGTAGCAGAGTTTAAATCAGAAAAAAAGATTTAAAACTCACAAATTAGCTTTTCTACCTTCTTCATAAAGATGCTCAGAGTTTAGGCAGAGATCAGTAGATACTTGAAATTGGACCTCTCTGTTTGAAGTGTGATAATATCTGATGACATAAATGTTGGGGCAGTGGGTGTGCCAGTTAGTCTAAAACTGACTAATTAACAATTAGATTTTTGAGGTGAATGTATACTAAGACCAACAGAAATATTGACTGTGTGCTATCTGTCAGACCATGTCCTCTGCAGATAAAACAGTCATTATGATACAGTCCCTACCTTCCAGGAGCTTCCTATCTCTGAGAGATATAGCAGATTAATAGGTAATTACCGTATAAAATGATGGGAGAAGATTATGAGATGGAGAAAGAGAAGTACCTTTGAACATAGGTCCTTTGAACACAGGTAGTTGTAACAAAATATCTTTTACTAGAATCTACAGCATATTACTTTTTAATCATTAGTTCCAGAAAATATAATCTTTCACTTATATTTAATCAAAGGAATTAACTTTTCTTTGAGAATAAAGATAAAATGTAGCATCCAGCACTGATTCCCCAGACATATAAGAGGTAATAGCTATATTTATAAAGTAGCTGTAGCAGTGCACTTTTTTGGAATTACAAGTCTTTCTCAATTAGAATATGAAAACCCATGGTCCCTGAATCCCTTGCAAGAAGAAAGAAAAGAAAAATCAAGAGATTTAAAAAACCGATGGATTATATATGTAGTTTTTGTACCAGATATAATTATTATGTTTAGAAAGGGGAAAAAAAAATCACTTTCACTAACAAGATAGGAACTGACTTGGAGTAAACAGAAAGGTTAACAGCATTGGTTGTTAAGGAGCCCAAGTATATGTGTGCAGCATATTAACAGCTACACAGGTCAAGGATCAGGAATGCTGGTGATGGGAAGCAGCCTTGGAAAAAAATCAACTTCATCTGCTATTCAAAGAGAAACAAAACAAGAAAGCGAGTCATTGCTCATTGCTGTAAGAATTTAATGAGTAACAGCCAATTGCTATTCTACTCCATGAAGAGAATTGGTCCTTTTGACTCAGTGCAATATTATGTGTTCTGGATGCCTTAATAAGAAAAAAAAAAGATCTCCAATGACTTTTGGAGGTAGAAGCTATGTTTTTCTTTTGTATAGCTCTTTTGAGAATTCTTGCAGCTATTATAGACTAGTATCTGATTATTCCTAGTTAAAATAAGAATTTTATTATTCTAAGAAGGACTTTGAAAGAAGAACTGACAACTAGAGAATCATTCCCTTGTGTTTTTCAAACAAGAAAAGCAATGTATTTAGTAATGGTAGTTTTTTATGGAAGACTGACAGATGGCTCTGGAAGGAAGATGTACATGCGAGTGAAGACGACCTTGGCCTCATTAATAGGATAGTGTCCTGTCAGAGTTTCCATTTCTCATCTAAGAGATAGGAGCAAAGATGTGGTTTGGTTATCTGTAACGCAATGATAAGCTTGTAAATGGAGAAATCATGCTGACCTAAAAACATTCTGCCAGGAAATAACTGCTCCCTCACTAGCTAGAAGTAGGATGGTCATTGACTGGAGGGAGAAGTGGTCTTAGTGTCAGTCTTGTTTGGGGGACCCATGAAATGCCCTTATGCAGTTGAATCAGTATTCCAAGACTGTGCTCTCAGCAGATTGAATAGGGGTGCATTAGTAACTGTTTAAAAGCCTAGCTTCTAAATGCAAGGTGAAGAGGAGACAGTAGAGCTCTAGCTTGTACTCTCCACAGTACAAATAAAGACACAGTAATATATTTGGGAAGGAATAGAAAGTGTTGGAGAAGGAAATGGCCACCCACTCCAGTATTCTTGCCTGGAGAGTCTCGTGGACGGAGGAGCCTGGTGGGCTGCTGTCCATGGGATCGCACAGAGTTGGACACGACTGAAGCGACTTAGCATGCATTCATGCATTGGAGAAAGAAATGGCAACGCACTGCAGTGTTCTTGCCTGGAGAATCCCAGGGACAGAGGAAGCTGGTGGGCTGCTGTCTATGGGGTCACATAGAGTTGGACACGACTGAAACGCCTTAGCAGCAGCAGCAGCAGAATGTACTGTAGGTCCAAAAGCAAAGGACAAAAGTGCCATTTCTTTAGATACTTAAAAATCCTGGAGCATATAAACCAAGTGAAAAGCACATGTGTTTCTGTTTTATATATAAGAATATTTAAATTTAGAGAAAGAGGGAATTGGCAGTATTTTACTATATTAATATTTAATAGTACTTTACCTGAGAATATGTTTTAAATCTAGCTAGCTACATTGAGAGTTTTCTTGAAAGATGTAAATAAGAGTGACTCAAGTATTTCATTCAGTTTTGCTCTTTTTCCATCTCTGGCTCTTAAAGTATTTAAGAGGACAGTAGAATGAATACATTTGAATGAGAGCTTTGTTTAGTTTTTTTACTTAGGGAAGTTTCTATAAGGAAGATGTTTAAAAATGCATGCTATTTATTCTCTTGGTAAAAGTGCACAAACATATATGTACTTTTAAACAAATAATCATAAAGTGAAGAGTATAACTACTACCAAGGTCAAAAAGCAGAATGTGCCTCACATGCCCGTTCCTGGCCAACTCTGTGGTCTGTTTGTCTTAAGGTAACAAAGGCACAATTAAGTTCCTAAACACTGTTAGTGAAGAGGTTTGTTTTCAATGATTACTTTGTTTTGGAGTACTAGAAGAATATTGAAAAAAGGAATTCATTTTTATTCTTTCAAAGGAAGAGAGATTAGATTGAGAACTCAGTCATGATTTTTTAAAGAATATGTTAATGACTACAAAGGAAGACAAGCGTTTAGAAAGTATATTATTTCTGAGGAAGAAAATACTGTTTTTTATTATCCAATTAAGTACTAAGCCGTATTATATACTGTTCTTGAAAATTACTTCTTAGTCTTGTGGTTCATCTTTAGAACTTTTTCCTCAAACTTATCTTTTTCAGAAAGCCTGTCCTTGAAAATCTATCACTAAATGTTTCATTGCACTAGTACATCAGTATTAATAACAGCAAATTGAATGTGGAAAGAAGTTGCTATCTCTCATTACCACCACAGCTGTGGTGTCATTTTTGCTACCTGATATTTCTGTGACTTGAAATTTTAATTTTATTTAACTAGAATCACTAAGCAGATGCCACTTTCTCTTTAAGCTGTTCATGCTTATACACCATGGACACTTATTAAATTCACTGTGCTTGGACATACTAATATTTTGTAGTAGCTTTTATCCATACATTGAAAGCAATCACATCGTTCTTGACAATCATGTCAAATAGGCAGCTTGTCAGAGGAACAAGTGTACAACTTTCTGAAGAAGTTAACTTAGAAAATAAAAATGAGACGCTGTAGAAAGGGTTTCTGTCAGAAGAGAGTTCATAGAGATAACATATATACCCACATATGTATATATTCAATTAAGGTTTAGAAAATAATGTCAAGGAAATCTCTGACAGTGTGGAGAGAGACAGAAAATATGAGGGAAAAAATCTGATAAAGAGGCTCTTCAAACAGTGCAAAAATTAACTGTTAGGATTCTTAAGGGGAGAAAATAGACCTTGGAGTCTTGAAGTTGGATGAAAGAGCCCCAGGACTGGTAGTGTTTCCAGGGACTTGGCAATAGTAAAGAAAAAAAAAAAAACTCTCTGGAAGAAAGTCTCATCACTCTCTGCCTAAAAATATTCTTCCAAAGAATTTTTGCCCCCCAAATGGCCAACACACAAATAACTAGGCATATGAGGAAACCCACCATGAGCAGACAGACATCCAGAACTCACAGACATGAAATACTAAAATTATTATCAGACTTTGGCTAAAAATAACTTTTTTCTAATCAGGTAGTTGGAAACTATTGCAAAGAAAAAGTGATGTAGCAGTTTCGGAAAAGAACCAAGTAGAAATACTAGAACTGTGAAATGCTAGAACTATGATACTAGAACTATGAAACTGTGTAAGTGAACGTAAGAGCTCAGTGGATGGATTTGGCAGCAAATTAGATACGGCTGCAGAGGAAAATAGTGACCTAGAAATTATATCAGAAAATATGATCCAGCATGTTACATTTGCAGAGAGGAAAAGTAAAAATTACAGATAAGAGAAAAAGAGGCATATAGGAGAGAATGAGACGCCCTAACACACTTTTTTTTTTAAATTAAACAAGTCTTGTTTAATTCTTGGTATTAAAATAGCCTCCTCTGTCCATGGAATTTTCTAGGCAAGAATACTGGAGTGGGTTGCCATTTCCTTCTCCTCCTAACACACTTTTAATTTGAATCCCAGGAGAGGAAAGAGAGAATGGGCCAAAGCTGATGAAATTCATCAACCTACAGATTAAAGAAGCCAAGCAAATTCCAGTTTTGTTGAGTAAGCTTATATTGCACTCTTCTTTCCTACAACTTGTGACTGAATCATGGACAACATTAACTAAACTACTTAGACCCCAGCACTTTTTAAATTGAATGTCCAGAATTCATTGGCAGTATCCACATTACAAAGGACAAAAACTAGGAAATCAACAGAAGAATGCTTTGATTGAAGTTGTTATTATTTAAAAAAAAAAAAAAAGGATGAAAGGTATCCAGGAATTCTTTTTACAGTTTTTGTAACTTTCTGCAAGACTGAAACTTCATCAACCTACAAAATTTTTTAAACTAAAAAAAGGCAAGGAAAGACAATGGAAATAGGAAACTACCATTTGTTATAGTTGTTTTTTTGTTTGTTTTTTTTTTTAAGAAAATTTGTTGAAGTCTTTCCTGTGTTTTGTTCAGCATTTAGGATAGATGTAACTTTTATTAATTCTTGATCTTACCACAAAATTTGGCCCATTTAATTTCAAAGGGTATTAGAATTTAATGTAAGAAACAACTTCCTAATTAGGATGTCTCACATTGAGCAAGCTACTAATAAGGTAGTGAAATTGAAAGATGCGACTTTCACTAAAATGTTTTTTTGTTTGTTTTATTTAAGAAAATAGTGTATGTCTCTATAAAGCCATTCTTCCCACCAGCATCCCTTTCAGGCTTTTCCCTGTTTAATTCCATGAAACCTATCTGTCAGCTCTGTCATTACACTGAAACAGCAGGATAAAAAAGTCACCAACAGCCCCCATTTGTCCCGTGCCTTGACCTCCTTTTATTTTTTCCCAGTAACCACATTGAGAATTTTAAGCCCTTTTCTCTTTCAAATGTTCTCTTCTCTTGGCTTCACTGGCAATTGGTTCTGCTGGTTTTTTCCCTTTTTTTCTGGATCTGCCTTTTTTTTTTTTTTTTTTAATTTCTTGGCTTATATGGCTAGGTCCTGAAGTTTTGTCCTTTTCTCTCTCTCTCTCTCTCTTTTACTGCAGTCTTGTTCTACGCAAATCCTACTCATTCTTCAGAGTTCTATACAGATGTTGCCTTCTCTGTAATGGTGAGGACCATCCCAGTCAGTGGCAAGCTTCTAGCTCTCAGTGCCTTGCCTCCACCCCTTACTTTGTGCAGAGACTGTCAGTGCTTAGCCATGCCTCTTGTGCTGGCAAGCATTCAGGAAGCTAAAACTGTTTTCTATAAAGATCAGAAACCTATAAATTTCTGTTGATTTTTCTTTTCAAAAAAGAAAAAGGTTTTGTTTGACAAAGGGGGTGTTTTTTGCCCCATACTTGAAATTGTAAACTCTCCAGAGTCAGCAAGCTATGGTCTAAGGACCAAATTTGCCCTGTTACCTCTTTTGTTGTGTGGCCCTCAAACTATGAATAGTGTTTCTATTTTTTGAATGGTTGAAAAAAATTAAAAGAAGAATAATATTTCATGACATGTAAAAATTATATGAAATTCTAATATCAGGGTCTCTAAGTAAAATTTTATTGGAGCACAGCAATTTCCTTTATTTACCCACTGACTGCGTTTGTGCCATAGTTAAGTAGTTGTGACGACAGAATATGGCTATTTGATCCTTTGTATATATCTTTATACATGTATGGGACTTCCCAGGTGGATCAGTGGTAAAGAATCTGCCTGCAGTGCAGAGACTCGGATTTGATCCCTGAATCTGGAAGATCCCCTGGAGAAGGAAGTAGCAACCCACTCTAGTATTCTCACCTGGGAATCCCATGGACAGAGAAGTCTGGGGGAGCTACATACAGTCCATGGGTTTGCAAAAGAATCAGACATGACTTAGCGAGTAAACAACAACAGCAACTTGATCCCTTATGGAAAAAGTTTTCTGACCTCTGTCTTGAAGTTAGTATTTAGTTTAATTTTTTTTTAAATTTCACCCAGTGTCCTTCTTACTTTATGATTAGGTATGATGCTCATATTTAATAGGCGCTCAAGATATATTATTCCAAATTCAGACTGAAATTGAAGAAAGTGATGAAAACCACTAGACCATTCAGGTATGACCTAAATAAAATCCCTTATGACTATACAGTGGAAGTGAGAAATAGATTTAAGGGACTAGATCTGATAGAGTGCCTGATGAAGTATGGATGGAGGTTCATGACATTGTACAGGAGACACAGGGATCAAGACCATCCCCAAGAAAAAGAAATGCAAAAAAGCAAAATGGCTGTCTGAGGA
The DNA here is from genome assembly GCA_006410675.1 of Oreotragus oreotragus. NCBI lineage: Eukaryota > Metazoa > Chordata > Mammalia > Artiodactyla > Bovidae > Oreotragus > Oreotragus oreotragus. The sequence goes on along the minus strand of SJYX01013283.1, from coordinate 532,942 downwards.
GGCCTTACAAATAGCTGTGAAAAGAAGGGAAGTGAAAAGCAAAGGAGAAAAGGAAAATATAAGCATCTGACTGCAGAGTTCCAAAGAATAGCAAGGAGAGATAAGAAAGCCTTCCTCAGTGATCAATGCAAAGAAATAGAGGAAAACAACAGAATGGGAAAGAGTAGAGATCTCTTCAAGAAAATTAGAGATACCAAGGGAACATTTCATGCAGAGATGGGCTCAATAAAGGACAGAAATGGTAGGGACCTAACAGAAGCAGAAGATATTAAGAAGAGGTGACAAGAATACACAGAGGAACTGTACAAAAAAGATCTTCACGACNTGGAAAAGATTGAGGGCAGGAGGAGAAGGGGACAACAGAGGATGAGATGGTTGGATGGCATCATTGACTTGATGGACATTACTCTGAGTGAACTCTGGCAGTTGATGATGGACAGGGAGGCCTGGCGTGCTGCAGTTCGTGAGGTCACAAAGAGTCAGACACGACTGAGCAACTGAACTGACTGACAAGATATATTATTTATGTGATAAGTATTTAGTTAACAGTGTCAATACTATTGCATTTTTGTTAACTCTTTTCTAGCAAATATTTTTTAAAAATTAGTTTACTAAATTCCAGAAAAGTGAGCCCAGAGTCAAGTATACCAATAACTCATACCTCACAATCTTCTGTTGATAATTATTTTTCAGTTAAATTTGATTGTAACTTTATTACTTTACGTCAGCAAAGTTCAGCTGATAGGAATAATTTTGAGCTTGAATTTACACTTAAATTTCTTTTATTTCAAAATACATCCAAAATTAGTCTTGTGTTTCTTTGTGAAAGTTGAAAAGTGAATGTATTAGTCACTTTTCATGTCCAACTCTTTGTGACCCCATGTACTATAGCTTGCCAGGCTCCTCTCTCCATGGAATTTTCCAGGCAAGAATACTGGAGTGGGTAGCCATTCCCTTCTCCAGGGGATTTTTCTGACCCAGGGATTGAACCCAGGTCTCCTGCATTTCAGGCAGGTTGTTTAGTGTCTGAGCCACAATGATTAACTTGAAACATGAACAGTGATTTCTTTCACATTTTCATTTATGCCTTATTGCATAATGTATTAATAAAAAGTATTGAATGAGGAGTAAATGCCAGTGAACTTTTAAGTAAATCAGTCCCAAATACATTACTAGCATGACTATCAGAAAAATGTGACATACAGGAAGGAACCTGTGATAAGAAACCTTGCCAAAATATGGCTGCTCTTGCTTTGCTGTGTTAGTGATAAAGTGTGGCCCAGCCTTCATTCTTGATGATTACAGAAGAAACTTAAGCAAATGGGAGATGTAAGACATCATTAGGGGCTTTTCATATTTTGCTAGTAATAGAAATAATGTGTTTTATGTTAAAAATCTGAAAGACTTCTGCCAAGTGATTGGAGCATCAGATATATAAGGAAGGGAAAGTACAGTTTGAAGCACTTCGATTTGGTTTGGTACATTTCTTGTTTGAGATTACTGGTTTGTGGGCAGGGGGACAATTCAAATCCAAGTAGGATTTCACCAAAACTTATCCTCTGAATTTGCTTCATGTGTCACTTTGCCTGGAAAGTGAAGTCTTAAAACACTAATGAGGGCACCTGAAAATATGACTGTCAGTGAGGCAAAACCGTTGTTAAAATGAAACTGGAAAACAAACTGTTAGCTGATTTTTGACAGAGCCAGCATCCGTTCTAGAAAGATGCACCCTCCCTGGTTTGTTGCTGTCTGTTTATACAAGATGTTTTCCCTCCCTTCACTCTCTTTCGAATTTCTGTCTGTTGGCTGTGCGTCTTTGCCGTGGTTCGGGGGTACTTCGTGCCTTGTCTTGGCTCAGGCAGGGAATGACAGGTTTGGAAAGCCTAACCTATGTGATGACAAGAAATAGGAACAGGACATGAGAGTAGAAAGTAATTATGTGGTTAAAATTACTTTTCTTAAAATCATTTCTGTTTTTTATCAGAATGAAAAATATTTTATTGAATCCCTCCTCAATGTAAAACACTAAGCTGCTGTTTGCTGTATTTCTGGGAGATGGGGACAGATATTCAGTTGGTCTCTCTGATCCCATTGTTGTGAATTCTTTGAACAGTGTACTTGTTATTATTGTGGGAAATATTCATCTCTTTTATATATTCATTTCTAGGGGTCTAGTATATCATTTTGGGTGTACTTTACAAATGAAGGGAGTTGGGTTATGATTCACTTGGATCCATTGAGTTTTATGGGTTTTTTTAGTTGTGGTGAAATATATATAAGATTCACCATGTTAACCACTTTAAGTATATAATTCAGTGGCATTAATAACTCCATCACATTGTCCTATAACCATCATTACCATCCAGCTCCAGAACTGGATCATCCCAAGTTGAAACTCTGTACCCATTAAACAGTAACTTGATTCTCCCTCCAGTCTGCCCTTAGAATTCATTATTCTGCTTTCTGTCTCTGTGAATTTGGCTCCTATATGTACCACATATGAGTGGAATTACACAATATTTTCCTTGTTTTTGGTTTATTTCAATCCTATAACATTTCCAAGCTTCATCCACATTGTAGCATGTATCAGGATCTAGTTTATTTTTAAGACTGACTAATATTCCACTATATGTTTACATGCCCATATAATATTTCATTTTATGCATTTTATGGGCATGTATTATATATTCCATTGTGGTTTTTTAGCTACAGTATAAACACACCACAAAGAATCTGATGCTGGGAAAGATTGAAGGCAAAAGAAGAAGAGGGCAGCAGAGGATAAGATGGTTAGTTATTAATAGCATCACCAACTCAATGGATATAAATTTGAGTAAATTCTGGGAGATAGTGGAGGACAGAGGAGCCTGGTGTGCTATAGTTCATGGGGTCTTAAAGACTCGGACAGGACTTGGCAACTGAACAACAAGCCAGTATAAATCTGTACCTAGAGAGGTGACAGGGCACTGTCTTTTTTGAGTCAGCCTATTGTTTAGAGACCAGGCCAAATGAAACCATGTTAGATTAGGTGGCTTGGTGCCAACAAATGTCTAAGTGTTATTCCAAATGTTGGAGGACATCATGGGAAGAAATAAAGAAATGAGAGTGAAGTTCATGATGCCGTGTAACTGTGATGATTTCTTAAGAAATAATGTCCTCTTTCCCATATCTCAGTGATGAAGCAATTTTAGAATTAATGCTCATAGGTGGACATTATCATTACAAAATAAAGTAGAAAAACAAAACATAAATCATTCAGAACTCTAGTTCAAAGTTTGTTCTCTCAGTTGTAAGTTAAAACATTAGTACCAGTTCCTTAAATTGTAGAGATCTTGCAACTCCTGAAGTGTGTTGACGGGGTGGGAATGATAACCTTTTCCCTTTCCCAAGGCCTTTTGCTTATTTGGCATTTAGCCCACACCTTTGCAGAAGGGAAGGAGGCCATCTGGACTGGATTACAGATAAGAGTGTGTCATAATAGATAGATAATGTTGCATTGGTGCTACTGAAAGCAGGTTTCCTATGGTCCTGACAGAGGACAGAATATTTCATGTTTTGTTGTCTAATAAGATAAGATGATTTAGTTGAAAATCTAAGATAACATGTGGCAGCCTCTCTCCCATCTTCCAAGGAAGCATTTCAAACCCAGCTATTTTTTGGACAGCTCTTATTTATATGTATATATACTCTTGCCAGTGCCTGATGTTGCCAAGGGGCCTCTGATTTGCTGTTTTAACTTTTCTGATTGCTGTCCTCTCATTGAAAAAGTTGGAGTGGAGGTGGCTGCACCTGATGACCTTTTCTCCCATCTCATTGTGGGAGATTTGTCACTTGACATAATATCTATCTATTGTGTCAATTTGTCACTTGACACAATAGTCAGCATCTTTGTGCCCTACCAGCCTAAAGCCACTTGCCCAGAAAACCCCCAGGCTGAGCAGAAATCATCTCTGCCCCTTTCTGCTGACTGGCACTTCCTTTCTCCTGTATGATATGTATGATACAAAGAACAAAACACTTACCTCCTGTTGCTATTGTTTGAGGGACAGTTATGAGTATTCCCTGAGGGAAGATGACCAAGCTGAAAGTAAGAGTGGTAACACGTTTGAATGAGCATTAGGTGGCCGCCTTCTGAGGGAAGGAATTTATCTGTGGAAACAACCTAG
>SJYX01013283.1:477704-525500 GCA_006410675.1 Oreotragus oreotragus | reverse complement strand
ATTACAAAATAAAGTAGAAAAACAAAACATAAATCATTCAGAACTCTAGTTCAAAGTTTGTTCTCTCAGTTGTAAGTTAAAACATTAGTACCAGTTCCTTAAATTGTAGAGATCTTGCAACTCCTGAAGTGTGTTGACGGGGTGGGAATGATAACCTTTTCCCTTTCCCAAGGCCTTTTGCTTATTTGGCATTTAGCCCACACCTTTGCAGAAGGGAAGGAGGCCATCTGGACTGGATTACAGATAAGAGTGTGTCATAATAGATAGATAATGTTGCATTGGTGCTACTGAAAGCAGGTTTCCTATGGTCCTGACAGAGGACAGAATATTTCATGTTTTGTTGTCTAATAAGATAAGATGATTTAGTTGAAAATCTAAGATAACATGTGGCAACCTCTCTCCCATCTTCCAAGGAAGCATTTCAAACCCAGCTATTTTTTGGACAGCTCTTATTTATATGTATATATACTCTTGCCAGTGCCTGATGTTGCCAAGGGGCCTCTGATTTGCTGTTTTAACTTTTCTGATTGCTGTCCTCTCATTGAAAAAGTTGGAGTGGAGGTGGCTGCACCTGATGACCTTTTCTCCCATCTCATTGTGGGAGATTTGTCACTTGACATAATATCTATCTATTGTGTCAATTTGTCACTTGACACAATAGTCAGCATCTTTGTGCCCTACCAGCCTAAAGCCACTTGCCCAGAAAACCCCCAGGCTGAGCAGAAATCATCTCTGCCCCTTTCTGCTGACTGGCACTTCCTTTCTCCTGTATGATATGTATGATACAAAGAACAAAACACTTACCTCCTGTTGCTATTGTTTGAGGGACAGTTATGAGTATTCCCTGAGGGAAGATGACCAAGCTGAAAGTAAGAGTGGTAACACGTTTGAATGAGCATTAGGTGGCCGCCTTCTGAGGGAAGGAATTTATCTGTGGAAACAACCTAGATTCTGAAAGGGTATCTGCCTTTAGGGTTGGTGGGCACAGGCCTAGGGCATTGAAGAGTTCTGCTTGCCAGCAGCCACCTGGGGCAGTTTTGCCCTGAAGAAGCAATAATATCCATGCCTGAAGGCAAGGCTTTCTCCGAAAGTAATTTTGCAGCAAACTGAATCCCAGCGGCCTCTCTCTGATGCTGATTCTGCATGCTGCTGTGGAAACTGGCAGAGCGAGCTGGTGTGTGCTGAGACGAGGTCGGGTTCTTCAGCCATGTCAGCACAGCCTCTTCTCTCTTCCTGCCTCCTACCTCCACCCCACATTTTTTTTCTTGTTACTTTTAAAAACCAAAAAGGAAAGGGAGGGGAGGGCAAGTCCCTTGGCATTTTGAGTATTGAGGTGCTCAGCAGAACTGCCTGGCATTCTGTTTGTATAGAACGGTTTTAATTCACTCTCTTAATAGGTCATTTGACCTTACCAGCTGAGTCTTAAACTTGATAATCCTCACGTCAGCAGTGTGGCTCAGGCCACACATCCAGAAGTGCAACCCTGCGAAATTATTTGAAGGAGGTTTTAAAGCCTTCATTCCTTGGCTGTTTGTCTGGCTTCTGCCTGACGGCTCCTCAGGTCAAGCTCCTCATAACATTCCTCATGCTCACTGCAGCCAAGACAGGCACATGGTTTGGGAGAGCAGAATCAATGAGGGAAGTTCACGTTCCTATTCTGTGTGCACAGCCTGACGACGTTCCCATGCCATTGAAGTCAGTGGAGACGCGGCTTCGGCTCTGGTGACATGCAAGCTTTTTGGTACTGATGTAATGGAGGTGCCCAAAGCAGGAGTGATGTGCTAATAGGGTTGGAAAATTGTGGCTGAGTCCTCTGATTACAGAGGTAGTTGACGATAAGGATTACTTCTCACACAGACTGGCCTTGACTTATTCCTTGGCTCTGAGGTGCCCCTGGCCTTCTGGAAATACATTATGTCCCGTTTTTATTGGCTATTATTAGCTGTTATTATTGGCTGTCTCACCACTGATTACTGTAGTCTCAAATTTCAGATCAGATGTGGTATTTGAGGTGGAGTTAGGGCTGTATTTGGAGAAGACTGTGAGAGTAACCACCTAACAGCCACACTGTCTTTTATTCTGAAGTAGATGTTTCTGCTCCATTCTTTAAAAATATTACAGCCCCATGAGGCCAGTTGATGACTGCAGAGACTGTAAGCTATCAGAGTTCCTACTTGACTTTTCTTATTTTCTTTTAAGGAAGCTGCTTTTTGTCCTGTGATGCTGCATTGGAGGTTTTAGTTGGTGAGTGACAGTAATAGAGCTCAAAATACCGTCTGATAATTGATCTTCCTGTAACTGCAGAATATCCTTGTAAGGTGTTGTAAGGTGTAAAAATGGAAAAATTGAGGGATAGAGTAGCTGTGTGGTTATTGACAGGAAAGCACTGAAGTCTTGTTTGCCCTAAGAACTGTTTTGATTTCTCTCTTCAGTAAAAAAGAAGTTTCTATCTTTGGTTTCCAGGTGAAGTTGTGTATGTTTGTGTGTGTTTGGTGGGACATGGCTTACCCCAGTGTGAATAGACTCCATTGTATTCTTCCATGAAGATTCAGAAAGAATCTATGTGAGTGCAGCCAATATGAATATTTTTTACGTGGATGGAAGGTGTTTTGGACCTGAGGTGTTGGATCATCATTTTCTTTCTTGTCTCTTTGCATCTCTCATATTTGCTCTCTTCAGAAGTAATCTCACACATAGCCAGAAGGAAAATGCAAGGTACAGGAAGGCTTGAAAGTTGGAATTGCTGGGTTCCTTGACAGAAACTCAGAATCATTTTTTAAGGTTTGAGGGATTTTAACAAATAAGACTTTGAAACAAAACTTACTTGTGGGAAAAGAAACTTATTTGTGATCCTAACTCTAAAGTGTGATTAGCAATATAGCATATGAAAAACTGTGTGGTATTTTTCAGATTTTTATATTTTTAGTCTGATGTCCACATCTTTCTGTTTACTGCCTAAAGTCTTTTTATTATTGTACCTAGAGGCCAATTGGGTAAAGAATACTTGTGAAGTATACTATTATTTATTTTGTTGTTTTCAATTAGGATCCTCTAAGGGCTAGGAAATATATGGGGAAACAGTGGAAATAGTGTCAGACTTTATTTTTTTGGGCTCCAAAATCACTGCAGATGGTGACTGCAGCCATGAAATTAGAAGACGCTTAATCCTTGGAAGAAAAGTTATGACCAACCTGGATAGTATATTCAAAAGCAGAGACATTACTTTGCCAACTAAGGTCCGCCTAGTCAAGGCTATGGTTTTTCCTGTGGTCAAGTATGGATGTGAAAGTTGGACTGTGAAGAAAGCTGAGCGCCGAAGAATCGATGCTTTTGAACTGTGGTGTTGGAGAAGACTCTTGAGAGTCCCTGGGACCGCAAGGAGATCCAACCAGTCCATTCTGAAGGAGATCATCCCTGGGATTTCTTTGGAAGGAATGATGCTAAAGCTGAAACTCCAGTACTTTGGCCACCTCATGCGAGGAGTTGACTCATTGGAAAAGTCTCTGATGCTGGGAGGGATTGGGGGCAGGAGGAGAAGGGGACGACCGAGGATGAGATGGCTGGATGGCATCACGGACTCGATGGACGTGGGTCTGAGTAAACTCCGGGAGATGGTGATGGACAGGGAGGCCCGGCGTGCTGCGATTCATGGGGTCGCAAAGAGTCGGACACGACTGAGCGACTGAACTGAACTGAAGGGCTATGATTAAAGTTTTTTCACATTACTTATTTCTCTTTCATGGCCACAAAACCAAGTGACCACTTCCTTTGCTGTCAGATTGCATACCCATAGCCCACAAATGGAACTTCTTCCCCACTTAGCGTTCTTTCGTACAGATTTGTTATTCAGATTGTGAGACAAATGCACACTGCCATATAGACATGGCCTACTACTGGCCTGTGTTCTAGGCCTGGTCCCAGAAACTATTAAATTTATATCACAGTGTTAGTGGTCCTAGCCTGTCTCTGTTTCTTATCTTTTAAATGAGGATAGTAATGCTGAGCTCTGCTTTATGTCACAGTGATTTTTGGAAGGGTTAATGAGCTGGGCTTTGTGAGATACTTATAGATCCTTAGATGAAAGGTGTTATTTAGCCTCAGCAAGGCTTCCTGCAGGAGTGCCTTCCAGAGAGCTCAGAAGTGTTTATCAGACTATCTTCCGTTCATCCTCATACCATCCCTGGTAAGGAGGGAGGTGGGTGAGCATTACTATTAAGTACAAAATGGTGTTATTACCGTTAACTTTTATCTGTAAACAGGAGGTAATTGTGAGAAATAGAAGTTGGTAAAACAGATTATAGAAGAAAAACACTGGGAAAACTTCAAAGTAGTGTGCATTTGCTATCCCTGTGTATTTTAGGCTTCAGAAGTCTAATTGCCATACATGGAAACAATAAAGATCATCCTTTGTTGGGGGAGAAACAGGACCCACTCTGTCCTTCTAAGTACTTGGATAAATTGAATACTAGTATTATTTTCAGTTGCACCAGATTATGTTCTAAGAGTTAGTTTAACTCCCAATGACTATAAATTTCATAGGACTTAACACTTAAAAAAATTTATATATATATAGTTGATTTACAATATTATGTTTCAGGTGTACAGCAGAGTGATTCTGTATTTTTGTAGATTATACTCCATTTAAAGTTATTTCAAAGTAGTAGCTATGATTCCCTATAGTGTATGATATATCTTTGTTGCTTATCTATTTTATACATAGTATTTTGTGTCTCTTAATCTCATATCCCTATCTTGCCCCTTCCCTCTTCCTCTCCACACTGGTATCTACTAATTTGTTTTCTATATCTGTGAGTCTGTTTCTATTTTGTTGTGTATATTCGTTTTATTTTTTAGATTTTATATATAAGTGATAGCATATAATATTTGTCTTTTTCTGCCTGATATATTTAAGCTAAGCATAATACTCGATACGTTTATTTGCACGTTGTTGCAAATGACATAATTTCATTCTTTTTTATGGCAAAGTAAATTCCTGCATATACACACACACAAATATATGTGTATATGTATGAATGGGTGTGTGTATATGTGTGTATATATATATATTAGATACACCACATCTTCTTTATTTATTCATCTACTGGTGAATACTTACTTTGCTTTCATTTCTTGGCTATTATGTAACAGTGCTGCTATGAATATTAATGTGCATGTATTTTTTTGAATTGGTGTTTAAAAATTTTTTTTAAAATATATATCCAGAAGTGGAATGGCTGGGTCATATTCTGTTTAGTTTTATAAGGAACCTCCATGCCTGATGTACCAGTTTACATAGTGGCTGTACCAGTTTACATTTCCACCAATAGTATAGGAGGATTCCCTTTTCTCCACATCCTCATCAGCGTTTGTTATTGACTTTCTGATGATAGCCATTCTAACAAGTGTGAGGTGTTATCTCATTGTTGTTTCCATCTGCATTTCATTTGTCTAATAATGAATGATGTTGAACATCTTTTCATGTGCCTGTTAGTCATCTGTATGTCTTTTTTGGGAAAATGTCTATTCAGGTCTTCTGCCCATTTTTTAATTTTTTTTTTTTGGTTGTTACTGAGTTTTATGAGCTATTTATTTATTTTGGATTTTAACCCCTTATCAGCCTTATCATTTGCAAATACTTTGTCCCATTCATTAGGTTGTCTTTTCATTCTGTCATTGATTTCCTTTGTTATGCAAAGCTTTTAAGTTTAATTAGATGTCACTTGTTTATTTTGGCTTTTATTTCTTTTGCCAGGAATTACATATTTTGAATCTTCATTTTAGACTTCAAAACTGAATTTCCTCTTTTTGAAGTCTAATATTAGACAGCAAACAGCTCGCTGAGTCTGCCTAGCACAAGAAATAGATTTTCCCTAAAGGAGAAATCTTTGAAGAGAGTAGAGTGGCCACTGCTTTGTCTAAGATTGAAGAAAAGAGAGCGGGCCTTATTTGGGAAGTCCAATAGACAGGGATCTCCAACTTGTCTGTCATTATGCTATTGAAGGTTGGCCATTCATTCAGTTCTGTAGCTTGAGATTGTAGCTATGAGAAGATTTCTCTCCACTCTCCTCCCCACCTCTCGCTGAGATTTTCAGACTCATCTTTTCAGCCTCGTCACATGTGGAATTATGTCTGGTATTTTATGGTTGTGTCATGGAGCCTGAGAGGAAGGAGTAGAAGGTCTGAAATGAGTGCAAGGAAAAATGACCGCAGTTAGTCCTGAAGTCTTGCTGTTTGCTTTCTTTCAGTGTGAACCACTGTACTACCAGAAGTAATAATTCCTTCTGTGTTCTCCCTAGGAAACAACCATGTACAAACTAAAAAATGGTAAGCTTCACAGATCATGTGAGCAGGAGACAGCAAGATGGTTAGATCTTGGTCTTGAGATTCTGTCAGGGAAGCTTTGGTTTTGACCAAAAACCTTTTCATCTTGGTGGTCCACATTTCTCCCTACTCGGTAATAGGAAAACTTTAATTTTCTGAAGATAACTGTGAGTAGTGTAGTCAATAAAGGATAGCAACTGTATGGTTGACATTTTTCAAATGTCATATTTAGGTTTTAAATATTCTTCTTAAATTGTCCAAATTAGTACATATTACTTATAAATGATGTTGCAAATATTGGTGGTCTTAAACTGTGTTTTTGTTTTCTCATCAGATATTTGTAGTTTTATGCAGCTGTTCATTGTTTTGTTCCTTTATGGCGGACTTTAAAAAATACTGGCTTCCAGGACAGCAGGGCTCTATGTGTGTGCACATCAGAGAGAAATGTTTTCAGAAAGAAAAAGTTAGAATCCCCAAGGAATTGTTATAAAACAACAGTGAGGAGAAAAAACTCAACATGATTTTAAATACCTTACTGTAATTCTTTTTGAATTTGAGATTGTCCTCTTCTGGTTTTTATTTTCTAAGCAATAGACCACTTTACTCTTCTTGGACTACTTTAGCCTAAAAGGAGCAACAAAGTTTCTCTTTTCTTTTTGTAGTTTAAGCTTTTTCTTCTCCATTCAGGTACCTAATTAAATGGAGTCATTTAGTTGATTTGTGCTTATTTTTAACCAGAATTCAATTAAAATTCTTCTAGCTGAACTAGAGCCACTGATTCTTAAACCGGGTCCAAGATAAGAGATTACAGTGAAAGTAGAAGTAACAAGGGAAGAATATGTTCATCTCAGCTTTTGGGAGTTTTGTGAGTCAAGCTTCCTCTCTGTAGTTTAACAGGGCCAGGTTTTAAGGGATCTCACCTACTAGGAAAGAGTGCAGAGGTTAAAGAGCTTAGACTCTAGAGTTAGGCTGCCTGAGTTTGAGTCTTTTTTTTTTTTTAATTGGAGGCTAATTACTTTACAACATTGTAGTGGTTTTTGCCATACATTGACATGAATCAGCCATGGGAGTTTATGTGTCCCCCATCCTGAACTCCCCTCCCCATCCCATCCTTCAGGGTTGTTGGAGTGCCGTGTTTCATGCATCGAACTTGGACTGTGATCTGTATCACATATGGTAATATGCGTGTTTCAATGCTATTCTCTTAAATCATCCCACCCTCGCCTTCTCCCATAGAGTCCAAAAGTCTGTTCTTTATATCTGTGTCTCTTTTGCTGTCTCGCATATAGGGTCATTGTTACCATCTTTCTAAATTCCATATATATTTGTTAATATACTGTATTGGTGTTTTTTTTTCTGACGTACTTCACTCTATGTAACAGGCTCCAGTTTCATCCACCTCATTAGAACTGATTCTAATGATTCTTTTTAATAGCTGAGTAATACTCCATTGTGTATATGTACCACAGCTTTTGTACCATTTGTCTGCTGATGGACATCTGGGTTGCTTCCATGTCCTGGCTATTGTAAGCAGTGCTGCAGTGAACATTGGGGTACACGTGTCTCTTTCAGTTCTGGTTTCTTGGGTGTGTATGCCCAGCAATGGGATTGCTGGGTCGTGGGTCCTATGGCAGTTCTAGTTCCAGTTTTTTAAGCAATCTCCACACTGTTCTCCATAGTGACTGTACTAGTTTGCATTCCCACCAACAGTGTAAGAGAGTTCCCTTTTCTCCCCACCCTCTCCAGCATTTGTTGTTTGTAGACTTTTGGATAGTGGCCATCTGTGAGATGTTACCTCATTGTGGTTTTGATTTGCATTTCTCTGATAATGAGTGATGTTGAGCATGTTTTCATGTGTTTGTTAGTCATCTGTGTGTCTTCTTTGGAGAAATGTCTGTTTAGTTCTTCGGCCTATTATTTTGATTGGGTCATTTATTTTCCTGATATTAAGCTGCATGTGCTGCTTATATATTTTTGAGATTTAATTCTTTGTCAGTTGTTTCATTTGCGATTATTTTCTCCCATTCTGAAGGCTGTCTTTTCACCTTGCTAATAGTTTCCTTCATAGTGCAAAAGCTTTTAATTAGGTGCCATTTGTTTATTTTTGCTTTTATTTCTGTTACTCTGGGAGGTGGGTCATAGAGGACCCTGCTATGATACATGTCAGGGAGTGTTTTGCCTTTGTTTTCCTCTAGGAGTTTTATAGTTTCTGGTCTTACATTTAGATCTTTAATCCATTTTGAGTTTATTTTTGTGTATGGTGTTAGAAAGTGTTCTGGTTTCATTCTTTTACAAGTGGTTGACCAGTTTTCCCAGCACCACTTGTTAAAGAGATTGTCTTTTCTCCATTGTATATTCTTGCCTCCTTTGTCAAAGATAAGGTGTCCACAGATGCGTGGATTTACCTCTGGGTTTTCTGTTTTGTTCCACTGATCTGTATTTCTGTCTTTGTGCCAGTACCATACTGTCTTGCTGTAGCTTTGTAGTATAGTCTGAAGTCAGGCAGATTGATTCCTCCAGTTCCATTCTTCTTTCTCAAGATTGCTTTGGCTATTGGAGGTTTTTTGTATTTCCACACAAATTGTGAAATTATTTGTTCTAGCTCTGTGAAAAATACAGTTGGTAGCTTGATAGCCATTGCATTGAATCTATAGATTGCTTTGGGTAGTATACTCATTTTCGCTATATTGATTCTTCTGATCCATGAACATGGAGTCTTTTTTTTTTTAATCGAAGTATTGTTGTTCAGTCACTCAGTCGTGCCCAACTCTTTGCAACCTGATGAATTACAGCACTCTAGGCTTCCCTTTCCCTCACTATCTCCTGGAGTTTGCTCAAACTAATGTCCATTGAACTGGTGATGCCATCCAACCACCTCCTCCTCTATCACCCCCTTCTCTTCCTGCCTTCAGTCTTTCCCAGCATCAAGGTCTTTTCCAGTGAGTCGGTTCTTTGCATCTGATGGCCAAAGTATTGGATCTTCAACTTCAGCATCAGTCCTTCCAGTGAATATTCAGAGTTGATTTCCTTTCAGACTGATTGGTTTGATCTCCTTGCTGTCCAAGGGACTCTCAAGAGTCTTCTCCAGCACCACAGTTTGAAAGCATCAGTTCTTCTCCACTCAGCCTTCTGTATGGTCCAACTCTCACGTTCATACATGACTATTGGAACTGAAGTATAGTTAATTTACAATGTTGTGTTTGTTTCAGGTATACAGCAAAATGATTCACTTGTGCATACATGTATATCTTTTTTTTTTTCCAGATTATTTCCTCATGTAGATTATCACCCAATATTCAGTATAGTTCCCGGTGTTCTACAGTAGGTCCTTGTTGGTTCTATTTTACATATAATAGTGTGTATAGGTTTGGAGAAGGCAATGGCAGCCCACTCCAGTACTCTTGCCTAGAAAATCCCATGGACGGAAGAGCCTGGTAGGCTGCAGTCCTACTATGGGGTCGCTAAGAGTAGGACACGACTGAGCGACTTCACTTTCATGCATTGGAAAAGGAAATGGCAACCCACTCCAGTGTTCTTGCCTGGAGAATCCCAGGGATGGGGGAGCCTGGTGGGCTGCCGTCTATGGGGTCGCAGAGAGTCGGACACGACTGAAGCGACTTAGCAGCGCCAGCAGCAGTGTGTATAGGTTAATCCCAAATTCCTGACTTATCCCACCCCTACTTTCCTCTTTGGTAACCAGACATTTGTTTTCTATGTCTATCGGTCTGTTTCTGGTTTGTATATAAGTTCTGAGTTTTAATCTTAGTTTCCTTTTTTTCCCCATTTTCAAACTTTATGAATGTCAATTTTCTACTGTTTATTTGCTGTGTATTCTTGGGCAAGTTACTTTAGCCTTTTAAACTTCACGTTCAACTCAAAATGAGGAGACCATCAGATAATCACCAGATAATCACATACAGCCCAAAGTGTAATGCCTGACATGCATGGTTACTCAGTAAACTCTGGCTGTTACGATCTTTATTTCATCAGTGTTATTGTCAACACTTATATATTTGTTGTTCACCTTGATCTTTTAATATGTAACAATATTTGCATTAGGTAACTTTGTTTTAAAAATCTCCTGTTATGATATATTTGAGTTTATAAAAGTTTAAATTGACATGGCAAAAATCACCATAAGTAAAATCAAAAGACAAATGACAAACTGGGGAAAAATCTATTTGCAATTCATCACACAAGTAGTTCATTTCCCTAATATATAGAGAACTACTACTCAGTTTAAAAGAATGGACAGTTGTAAAGTTCTTTATGGGATATGCTTCCACTTAACTGTGCTACAGATGTCATGCTTTTCATTTATATTCTCAGAGCATACCAGGCAAACCCTTGGTTGGAGAAGGGCTTGAGACACACAGCTAAAGATACAGACCTGAATTGTTTTTGTTTTTCCGTATAGAATCGCTCCCACTCAGAAATATTCTGCTCCTGTCACTGGTGCCCTCCCATACCCTTTACCCTGTTATCCATGACTTTTCTCATCTCTTGTATCCTCCTTCATATCCAGAAAATCACAGAGTCTGTTCTGTGTTTCATTCATAGTATTTCACATCTGCTCCAATCTTTCTAGGCCCGCTACTACTATTTTTAGTCAAGAGACACTCAGTATGTCACAACTTAAATACTACCCTGGTCTCCTTTTCTTTATTCTCTTGTTCTTTCTCCAGTTAGCGTGATATATGTCACACCCAGATTAATTTCCTTTGGTTTTCTTCTTGGGCCCCAAGCTTACTCAGAAGCCTTCAGTGGTTCCCACCATCTAGAATGAAGTCTCACTTCTGAATCTCACCCTCAGGACCCCCTCCCCCCTTTAATCTGATTCACCTTCCTTATGTCTCCAGCCTTAGTGCTTCTCTCTGCCTCTTTTTAGGAACCCTGCATACATCTAAACTGATCTCCTTGACCCTCCAGACCCATTTCTGCCTTCATGCTGCCCTCCCTCCTCCTCTCCTCTAAGTCTTAGACTTGCTACAAGGCCCAGCTCAGTTTCTGTCTCTTCTAAAGGGCTTGTCTAGAGTTTTCTTACCTCCCATTGCATTTACTGATTGCCTGTACCTCTCCTCCCACACTTAACCTTTGCTGTCTATATTGTGTTAGGTAAACTTTTGAATTGAATATATAACACAATAACTTGGCAGAACACACCCATGTTGTCAACATGCCTCTCTTCTAACACATACCCCGTCTCCCTAACCAGATGGCCTGGGATACAGCACCACGTCATATGCCTCTTTACAAGAAAATGCACATCATCAGGTGCTCAGTGACATTCCAGATCAAAAGTTTGAGTCAAGACTAGCCTTTGACAAATAAGAAACATAGAAATTTAAAGGAATATATGAAATTTCTGTTACTAATAAAATTTTTCTTCACAAGTAATTACAGTTGAGGTATAATTAGAAGTAATACCATTGAATAAGTCCTTAAGGATTCCTAGGCGGTGATCTATAAATAAAATCTTTATATCCACCTAAACAAGGCCATATTTTCTCTTTTCTAACACAAAGCACACAGACATTTTCAACATTTGTTTTTGTTGTCACATTTTATCCAACAAATATTTATTGATCATATATAGTCTCCTGGCTACAATTACAGCATATAGTGGAATTCAGCTTTGAAGAACATAAAATACCCTTCTTCCAGAGTGCTTATATTTTAATGAATCACTAGAAATAATTGACAGAACTAAAACAAAAGCTTAAGACTGAAGATATAACAATGACTAAAAATAAAATAACTATGAAAGATTGTTACTAAATCATCATAAATACACAGAACAAGGACATGGGGACAGAAAAGGCCAAGATGAAGCTTGACACTGCAGTAGGGACTTTGGATAAGAAATTAATTTGATTATGATGTTACCACAGGTGTGGAAGAAGATGGCAACCTATGAAGGTAGAATAAGGACAGGTTAAAAAAAGTGCCTGCAGTGGGGGAGACCTGGGTTCAGTCCCTGGGTTGGGAAGATCCCCTGGAGGAGGGAAAGCCTACCCACTCCAGTATTCTGGCCTGGAGAATTCCACGAACTGTATAGTCCATAGGGTTGCAGAGTCGGACATGACTGAGCGTCTTTCACTTCACTTTATCACTTCAGAAAGAGCAGAGAGATATTGTAAACATCATAGGCAATATTTACTTTTCAGCAGTGCTTTGCAGTTTATAAGGAAGATACTTTGACTTATTCATCTTTTTGAGTCCTTGCCCTTTATGGTCTTGTATTGTGGGTGGTGGTGTCTGTCCACAGCTCCCACATGGCCTGTTGAAAGTTTAGACTGACTTCACTCTTCCCACCCACTGCTCTTGCTTTAGAGAAGCAAGAGAATTTGTGTTTAATCTGCTGTTTCAGTTTTGTAATTCCTGCATTGAAATCACATCCCAGCTAACTTCATCATAGTTGTATTTACTCTTCGCTTCAAACCTAAAGCATGAGAAATCTCCCTGTCAAATCATGCCAAAGTGAAGTCAGAGATAAATACCTTCCAGCTCCTGGCTGTGGTGTCTCCATCACATGGACACATAGGCACAAAGAGGAGAACCATGGGCTGCTAATCCCTAAAAAGTAACTCATTGAAAGTATTATGAGTTCCCTTTTAGTTTTGTTTTTGTCTTGTTTTTTATTGCCCATTTGGTTATGTCTTTTTTGTACCTAGAAGGCTTCAGTTTGTAAAGTTATAAATCTGTCAGTCTTGTTGACGTGGTTTTCACTTCAAATTAATGTTCAGCAAAGGGTATTAGCCAATAAACATTTCAGGCAGTATTTTCTTACACAAAAGGGTAGATATGGTTTGAACACGCTGCCAAAGCCAGGAAGAGAAGTTAACTGTGTAAATCATTGCAGGCAGGAGCTGATCACCTTTCTGAAAGACGAGACAATGCAGCACACAAGCTCTAAATGGATCTTTGGGGTCAAGTTGATGTCATGTTGAAGAATCAATATTTACTGGGCTTTATAAAGTTAGCCTTTAATGAACCCCAGGCATTTTGCTAGGCAATTAATTGCAGGAAGAGAAAAGGTGACAATGGCTAAAGTCCATGGCTGTAGAGAGAGTATAAAAATAAGTGAAGAGACAAGACAGTCACTTGCTAGTGTGCAAAGGTCTCAGCCTTAGGTTCTACTCAAGCATTGTTGGTTCACTTCCTGAAAGGCTTCCTTGGGGTCATGCTGACATTTAAGAACGGGCAGCTCTTGCATCCTAACAGGAAAAGGGCAGCCCTTGCTCTTTGACACCCCTTATCTAAGCCTTGTAGCTTAATTTTCTTGGGATGAAGTCTGATCTCATTTTGCATTCTGCCTTGTAAATGTGCTCATCACGGGTGTAGGTCTTTCTCAGAATGTGGCTCATCCCTTCCTCTGACAAAGCTGAAAGCTTTTAAAATAAAGAATTGTAGTAAAGAGCATTTACTTTAAGATGCTGGCTTGAACCCAAAGTCTCATGAAAGGTTTTAGATAAACATTATCATTTGTACTTGTTATATAATTGAATAGAAGTGTTTCCCTGGCTGTTTTGTGTGTGAGAGTGTTCTGAACTCCTAGCTAGATTATCAAAATCATTTGTAGGGCAGGAACCTTATCTTCTGTTTATTTTAGTCACTGTTTCTAATAAATGTTGTTGACGAGGTAGAGGAATGTATTATATCAAATTTTATCCTGGCTGTAACAAAACTAACATTCCCCATGGTCAGTAACTGAAAGTCCATAGAAGCAGCTTTGTTAAGCCATGTGAATCAGGGTATGGCCCCAGGATGTTTGTTACAAGTTCTTAGTCATATCTCCTCGATAGACACATTTTGGAGTTGACTTCTCAGACCTCTTTCTCTAGTGCATTTTGTCAGAGGAGTCTTTTCAATCAGTCGACGAAGAGCTGCTATTTTTCCCCCACTCCCACTCCTATCCCTGCTCTCTAGGATCATTTTTCAGATGAGAATACTGAGAAACAAAGCATAAGAGGTTTGTTGGGATTGTTGTGGACACACACAGCAAGAGATTTTTACAAGAGAATCTGATGTTTACTATTTTTGTCTGTGATTTTCTTTGGATATTCATTCTGGGTTTTTTATTTTTCCTTTTCAGCTATTTGAGAACTTCTACTTTGGTACCCTAAAGCTCAATTCAATTCACATCTCTCAGAGGTTCACAGTGGACAGCTTTGGAAACTATGCCTCCTGTGGGCAGATTGACTTCTCCTGAGGTGGATCCTGGGAAGCACTGGAGTTAAACATCCTCACAAGGTGCTGAGGGAGAAGTCTCATCACTTTAAGTGCCAAGGAGGGATGTGGGAAACTGGGCGGTAACTTCCCTGGGCGGCTCCCCGAGGATGCCGTGGTGCCTAGTGGTTGTCACAGTCACCGCAGTCAGCCAGGATAGTTTTGGGCATGGGGAGAACATAAGCCTGTAACATATGCCTGTTCATCGTTCACAGAGTCTACCTCTCTTTCCAAAGCTCTGCTCTGGAAGTGTACCTCTGAAGCCCACTAGAGCTCAGACTCGCAGTATTTCTTACATACCTACTGATTTTGCTCCACCCTTTAAACTCTTTTGTATTAATATTAATACTTTAAGAGAATTACAGAAGTGTGATCTTGTTACTGTCTCTACCTAGATCAAATATCAACAAATTCTAGAAGGTTTGTATATTTCCCTTCCTCTTGCACTCTAATTTTTAATCAGTACCCAGAGTTTCTTTTTCATTGTGGTAAAAAACACAGAACATAAACTTTACAGTCTTAAACCACTTAAAAGTGTACAGTTCAGTAATGTTAATTATAGTCATCTTGTGAAATATCTCCAGAACCTTTTTGTCTGGCAAATCTGAAACTCTGTACCCATTAAAAAACTCTTCTTTTCCCCCTGCCTCCCAGCAACCACCATTTTACTTTCTATTTCTATGGATTTGACTACCTCGTATAAGTGGAATCATACAATATTTGTCTTTTTGTGACTGGCTTATTCTCCTTAACATAATGCCCTCAAGGTTTATCTATGTGTAGCATGTGTCAGGACTTCCTTCCTTTTTAAGAATGAGTAATATTCCATTGGATGTGTATACAGTCATCCCTCAGTTCCCTTGGTTCCAGGACCTCCCTCTGTATCTGTGGATTCTCAAGTCCCTTATATAAAATGGTATAGTATTTGCATATAATTATACATACCATCCTGGCTACTTTAAATCATTTCTAAATTACTTATAATGACCAAATACAGTGTAAATGCCATGTAAATAGTTGCCGACACACAGTAAGTTCAAGTTTTCCTTTCTGTAACTTTCTGAATATTTTTGGTCCACAGTTGACTGACTCCACAGATGTGGGATCCATGGATGTGTTGAGGGCCGATTGTACCGCATTTTGTTTATCCAGTCTTTCATCGATGGACACTTGGGTTCCTTCCACCTTTTGGCTCTTGGGAATCATGCTCTATGAATGTGGGTGTACAAATATCTGAGACCCTGCTTTCAGTTCCTTTACTATTTAGAACTTTAACTTAAGCAAAATAACTGGTAAAGGTTTTAACCTCTTACTTTGATCTGTCCTTTTTCTTCTGAAGTTGGTCCCTTTTATGCTTATTCAGTTCCTGTTCCTTCACCCTACCCTAACCCTTGCCTTCCGATACCACTGACGGAGCTGCAGTATTGTGACTCCTTTCTGTCTACTTCCCAGGGCAGCAGCAATTGAAACGATGATATCAGCAGGACTGTGCAGAGTTTCCCAGGAGAATGTCAGCCACAGAAGGCACTCCTTTGCTGCAGACCAGCAGAGGGTGGGGGGCTCCTCTGGTTAGCCCCATCCATCAGCCCTGCTACATTCTCTGCTAGGGAGCTCCAGCCTCACTGTCACCTCTCATCCCTGCCCCCTCACAGCCCCCTCCATGGCCTCTGTCTTTCCGTCGCTACTTAGTCTCATCCTGATTATTATTTTCTGTTTGAGAAGTCTGATTCTGAACCCCATGTGTTAATAAGGCAACTAACTGGTAAGACTGTATGTAACACTCAGATTTGTTATCATTGTGACACCACAAATCATTTGTGAATAAATGGATCTCTAAAGTGGCTGTGTTTTTCTTCTGATATTCCTGTTGAGTTTTAGTTTGACCCCCTTGATGTACATCGGAATACAGTGCTGCCATCACTCATTCACTGGCAGGACTCAATATTGGTGCCTGCAGGGTTGGTTGTTTTCCCAAAAAAGCTTTCTACAGGTAATATTCAGGTTTTATTTAAGTGGAGCTTTTACTTCGCTCACCTCTGATTGTTCGATGGCATATGGGAATAAGCCCTCCCAGGGGTAGTACTGAATAGCAGAATTGACTGTGGAGGTGAGTGCCCTCATCTCATCTGGTACTGCTTCTAACTGGCTTCTTTCTGACAGCTACCATTGAGCGACCTTGGCCAGAAAATAAAGATGTCTTATTTTGAGTATCAGAGGTATGATATCTGTTTTGTTCTAGTTGTTTAGTTGCTAAGTCATGTCTGACTCTTTTACGACCCCATGGACTGTAGCCTGCCAGGCTTCTCTGTCCATGGGATTTCCCAGGCAAGAATACTGGAGCGGGTTGCCAGTTCCTTCTTCAGGGGATCTTCCCAATCGAGGGATTGCACCCATATCTCCTGCATTGGCAGGCAGATTCTTTACCCCAAGTCATAAATTCTTAACAGAAATTCTGTTATTTAGTATTTAGAGGTAACTGAGCATATAAGAACTTAGCATTACTGTTAAGTGGAGTTTTCCAGCAGCTACATGATAAGGTGGCATCATCACTCTGATGGCTAATAGTGTATGTGCCTGTGTATTTTTGTGTTTTGTAGAATTTTGTAGGTTAGTAGTTATCAATAGAATTGGGGGAAAAAATGCGTTTATGTTTTAAGTTGTTTTTTTTTTTTCCTGGATGCCAATAGACAAATTTTTGAGACACCATAGCTTTGGCAGCCCACTCCAGTATTCTTGCCTGGAGAATCCCAGGGACAAGGGAGCCTGGTGGGCTGCCGTCTATGGGGTTGCACAGAGTTGGACACAACTGAAGCAACTTAGCAGCAGCAGCAGCTCTAAAGAAAGTACACTTTTAACTACTGTTGTGGAGAGGAAGTAGCAGGTAGTTTTGATGTATAACGGAAATTTTATGAAGAACAACAGTGTGAGCAAATAATTTTTGATGGTGCTAACAGAATTGTTTAAGATTCCAGGTCCCCTTTCACCAAACTGTAATGAGGTCAAGGTTGGAGGATTTGATCTCTACTTATAATCCAGTCTCCCTTAGTGTTAACAATTTGCAGTTCATTCTGCACTGAAATAGAGTTAAGTTGCAGCTAACATCACTCTGGTTGACTTTTAAGGCACCACTGGCTTCACCCTTAACTCTTTTAAGAAGAGGAGAGGGGAAAAGAATCTCTCACCACGGTTGTTACATGAGATCTGTGTTGTTATAAAAAGAACTTTGTTATGAGAATAATTTTGTGGGTTTTTTTCGATGGGGCATAATGAGTTACCCCAAAATAAACTCCATACCCTTGGTGGAGACATGATAAATATTACTTATAATGGTTATTTTTTAAGTGAACTTCAGAGTTTACTAAATTGGACACTGATGAGAATCCAGCTTCATAATGACACAAAGCTTAGTTCAGGTTTGCTCTTGCACTCTGCCATTTTCCTGGCAATAAAGGGAGTCAGAGGGGTATGAGTTAAGGAACACCTCTCAGATTCTGTCTTTATGCCTGCAGGGAGATGGATAGCAAAGCCCAAGGATGCTATAGGTAAGAAAAGGGGCGGCTGTTGTGGTTGTTTATCAATAACTTTATTGTTAATAAAATGATCTCTTAAAGGTAAAATAAGCTTACTGTGTGAAAAAGCATCAAGCTATACTTTTATGTCTTAAACTTTTTCCAGTGTGTGGGTTACGCTTCAGTTTAAATATTCGTTTAAAAAATAAATTTCCTTATCCACAAGTTACTACTTCTTATGCATTTAACCACATATATCATATTGCTAAGTAATTTTTCACAAATGATAACAGCTAATATTAACAGAGTATTCACATTTGTCATTTATTTGTAAATGTGTATTTATTCATTAAATCTTCACAAGCCCACTTAAGTTGGTGTTGAAGTGAAGTGAAAGTTGATCAGTCATGTCCAACTCTTTGCAACCCCATGGACTCTACAGTTCATGGGATTCTCTAAGCCAGAATACTGGAGTGGGTCACTTTTCCCTTCTCCAGGGGATCTTCCCAACTCAGGGATCGAACCCAGGTCTCCCGCATTGCAGATGGATTCTTTACCAACTGAGGTATCAGGGAAGCCTTGATAAGTTGATGTTATTGTACCTCATTTTAGAAACTGAGATTTAATAAGGTTAAGAAATTTGCCTGAGGTCATAAAGCTTGTATCTGTGGTTCTCAAAATGTAATTTTTGGACCCCTCAGAGTCTCTGATCCTTTAGAGAGGCGAGAAGATCCTACTATTCTCACGAAAATACTAAGATGTAATTGGCCTTTTTCACTCTAATTCTCTCCTGAATGTACATTGGAGTCTCCAGAGGCTATGTGATATGGTAACATCACCACACTGATGGTTAATAGAATAGTATGTGTGTATATTCTTATGTTTTCTAGAATTTTATAAGTTGGTAGTTTTAGGTTTTAGATATGTGTTTTTTAGAGATAACTTAGTTTGCTCTCAGTACTTCTGCTGTGCTATTACTAGCTACTTCCCGTTACACCTGCTGTTAATGGGCTGAACTGTGTCCCCTGAGAATTCATATGTTAAAGCTCTCACCCCCTAGTACCTCAGAAGGTGACTATTTTGAGATAGGGCCTTTAAAGAGGTAGTTAAGTTAAAATGAGGCTGAGGCTATTACTGTGGGCCATAAGCCCCGTCTGACTGATGTCCTTATAAGGAGAGGAAATTTGGACACATGAAGAAATGTTGGACCCCAGACTACCAAGATCAGTCCCTGGGTCTGTCTGCAAAAATGTTTGATTGATGATATTGCCTAGTAACTGGTGATTAGAAGGGTCTGAGAAGGAGAGTGAAACTGACCAATACGGAACAGACAGGGCCAGACTGAGGAAGCTCCTTTTGCCTCTTCCCTGATCATCCAAACCTTCAAGGAATGCCCAAGAGACAGAAAGAGGCAGAACATTATGCACAGTGGAAATACAGTTTTTGATGAGATTGTCAGCATTGCCCAGCAGACGTGGCACTTATTTTTAGTTCAAGAACTGTCTGGAATCATTAAAGAGATCCCAGGTACTGCCCAGTCTGTGGACTGCAATGTTGATGGCTACCACCCTCAGTGACACCGTGGATGACATCAACAATGGTCCAGTGGAATGCCCAGCTAGTTAAGGACAACAAAGGAAAATACTTCAATGAAGGATCATTTGACAACCAAAAAAGAAAGAAGCATCAGCTATGTGCATGTACAAAGACCACGTGTGACAATAAGAAGGCAGACATCTGCAAGACAAGAAGAGACAAGAGAAGCCAAGTCTCCCAGTACCTTTTCTTTTTTTTTTGGCTGTGCCCAGGGATTGAACCGGGACCCAGCAGTGAAAGCAGAGTCTTAACCACTGAAGTACTAGGGAATTCCCAAGTCTGCCAACACCTTAATTGTGAACTAGCCTCCAGAATTTATTGAAAAAATAAATGCTGTTTAAGCCACCCAGTCTGTGGTATTTTGTTATGGCAGCCCTAACAAACTAACAACACTTGCTATAATGCAGAAGCTAATCTACCTTTCTTCCTTTGGGCCAGACATTAAAGAGATTTGCCAAAGTATAAAACAGTACTACATTTTGTGGGGAGTAGGGTGAGGAATATAATTTTTTTTCCATAAAATACATATTTTGTTAATATGAGTCAGTGTTGTTATTTTTAAATAAACTTTTTGGATATGAGAGTTGGACTATAAAGAAAGCTGAGCACCGAAGAATTTATGCTTTTGAACTGTGGTGTTGGAGAAGACTCTTGAAGAGTCCCTTGGACTGCAAGGAGATCCAACCAGTCCATCCTAAAGGAGATCAGTCCTGGGTTCCTGGGTGTTCACTGGAAGGACTAATGCTGAAGCTGCAACTCCAGTACTTTGGCCACCTGATGCAAAGAGCTGACTCATTTGAAAAGACCCTGATGCTGGGAAAGATTGAGGGCAGGAGAAGAAGGGGACGATGGAGGATGAGGTGGTTGGATGGCATCACTGATTCAATGGACATAGGTTTGGGTAGACCCCGGGAGTTGGTCATGGACAGGGAGGCCTGGCATGCTGCAGTTCATGGGGTCTCGAAGAGTTGGACATGACTGAGCAACTGAACTGAGTATTAGTTTTTCCTTGAAAGATCATGGAGGATGAGGTGGTTGGATGGCATCACTGATTCAATGGACATAGGTTTGGGTAGACCCCGGGAGTTGGTCATGGACAGGGAGGCCTGGCATGCTGCAGTTCATGGGGTCTCGAAGAGTTGGACATGACTGAGCAACTGAACTGAGTATTAGTTTTTCCTTGAAAGATCTTTTAGAGCAGTTTTAGGTTCACAGAAAAATTGAGAAGCCGGGTTTTTTGTTTGTTTTTTTCAAGTACAATGTATCAGTGTCTATACTGTATATCTCATATAAACAAAAATAAAAGTTCTTTGGACTGCTCTATAATCTTTGAGTGTGCAGGATTCCTAAGACCAGAAATCTGAGAACTGCTGCACTATACTATGTGCATGCATGCTCAGTCGTTCAGTGGTATCCAACTCTGACCCTTTGAACTGTAGCCCACCAGGCTCCTCTGTCCATGGGATTTTTCAGACAAGAATACTGGAGTGGACTGCATTTCCTCCTTCGGGTGATTGTCCCAACCCAGGGATCAAACCTCAGTCTCCTGCACTGCAGGCAGATTCTTAGTGCTGAGCCATCAGGGAAGCCCAACCTGTGATATATGGTCTTCTATAGTAAGCTTTCGTTACCCAGTAAATACGCAGTGGATCCCAGTAATATGCAGTGGATCACATTAGTTGTCAATAGATACAGAGTTACATTATTTTTAGTGTCTGCAGAATAGCCTTTTGTATGTTATAATTTAACTCGTTGGTCCCTAGCTAATGGACATTGATTTGGTTTCCAGGTTTGGCTCTTTTAAATAATTATGGATTGAATATCTTTGTATTTTTATGTCTGTGAGGTCCTCTAGAAATGAGGTGAAATGGTTTTAAAGATGTGGTTAAATTTAAGTTTCTTATTTGAAAACTAAGACCCTTCCATTTTGTATTGCTAAATATTAAAAAAAATACATGTACCATTTATCAACTATACCCACCAACTTTGAGACCCCTTTGGTTTGAAAAGGCTGACCTGCCAGTAAGTCTCTCAAAATTTAGGAGAAACTTTTCTTCTCTATAAACTATAGTTATTGTCCATTTTCTACAACTTTTTTCTTATCTGGAAATTTGAATTTTCTCTAAGTAGCTTTACAGTAGAATTAACAGTTCTGGATTGTTGTTGATTTGCCTTTGGCTAATATTGACCCATCTTGAAGGTGCTACAGAAGGCAAGTCCCATTGGAGGCATTACCCAGGAATATGGGAAACATTTTGACCTTCAAGGGTCTGGAAACAGCTGTTGTCTTATTGATGGGCATCTTGTTAAAGCCTTTCCAAACTCTTTTTTGGGCAACCATAGTCATTTCAGAAGATCAGGGACTTCATAAGATAGTATTGAGATGGGAGATGTATGGTATCTAGGTTCTGCCTCCTTAATGACTGGGAGGCACATAACTAGCTTTGCTAAAAGACTACGATTGAAATGGAAAAAGATGGCAAATGTTAGTGTGTATTCAGAACTATGGGACATCATAGCTACCTCTTCCCAACCTGCTGCTAAGTCACTTCAGTCATTTTTTTTTAAGTTTGTTTTTTCAATAACAATCCAGGGCTTGAGTCCCAAAAGTTTAATATGTTTTGTCCTGTCAGATTATCTGTTTCCTCTTCAATTTATTTGTGATATAAACCTCGCCCCATTTCTGCTCCGATCCTGGGACTGTGCCCAGAAATGTGTAAGTCAACACATTTCTAAAGGCAGTGATAAAGATCACAATTTTAACAAAAACACCTCAAAAAACCAGCCTCCCCACACCCTCTTCCCGAGTGACTTACTAAAATCAACTTGAAGTCAAAACCGTAGCAAATGTGTCTATTTCAGATTTGAAGCCTCAAGGCAAATGAAATGGGCAGACATTTGCCTTTTAGGGTTGCCCTCAGAAGAGCTAACAAAAAGGGTGACAGCCTTTAAACAGCTGCCTGGGGAGGAGGACATCTGCCTCTGTTTTACCAGCTATTCAGTGCTCAGGCCTTGCCTTGAAAAGAGCATGTGGGGCTTGGCAGCAATAGTTCTGAGGCAGCCAGTTGTTAGATGGCTTTTGTCTTAACGAAGCCACCCGTTATTGTAGAGCCATAACTCGCAGGAAGCCAGCTGTCAGGCTATGGCGCAGGCCCCTCTGGCGGGGAGGCAAGGGGAGAGAAAGAGTGTCTCTGGCCAAATTCCCTTTAGACACCTGAGCCTGGTTGGCTTTGTAACCGGAGAGTTTTGTCTTCCTCACTCCCGTCTTCCCTGAGGAGGCCCGGCACCGATTTTGATCTCTACCCTTGGAGAGACAGCAGGGACATCTTGGGATTTGGATTCCTTGGTTTGCAACTCCCTAAGTGCTGGGCTGGGCTGGGCTAGGCTGGGCTGGGCTCTGCGGCGGCTGACTGGCATTTGGCGCTCCGATTAAGCGCTTCCCTTTGAAATCTACCCCCTCCTTTTTTTTTTTTTTTTTTTAAACCAGGTATGATGATGTCAAACGTGATGCTGATGCTACAGTTACAGACACGGCCCCTACTGGCGCAGCCTCTGTGATTCTTCCTCTCCACGTCCAGCGCTGGTTTTTTTTTTTTTTTTTTCAGACAAGTGCATCTCCTAACCAGGTCACATTTCAGCAGCGACCCACACTATCCGTCTGTCATCGGAGTCAGACCGCAGGAGGAAGGCTGAGGAAGACGAGGACGTTTGCCTCGCCAGCTGCGGGGTGGGAAGAAGGACATTAAAATACTGCAGAAGTCAAGACTCCCCCACCCTCCAGGTCGAATTCAGACCACGATGCGCGCTCGGGGCTGCGGGCGGCTGGCGCTGCCGCTGCTGCTGCTCTCGGCAGCTGCCCTGGCCGAAGGCGACGCCAAAGGGCTCAAGGAGGGTGAGACCCCCGGCAATTTCATGGAGGACGAGCAATGGCTGTCGTCCATCTCGCAGTACAGCGGCAAGATCAAGCACTGGAACCGCTTCCGAGATGTGAGTCTGCGGGCAGAGAGGGCCGAGGGTCCGCGCGGGGGTTTAGGGAGGGAGCTTTGGAGCAGAGACCCTGGGGCCAGGAGTGGCGGCTGCCCATGGTAGCCACGGGCTCCCACAGCCCAACCGGATAATTGCCCTGAGAGTAAACAGCGCGCACCCACCGGGCTCCTGAACCCCTTCCTCATATTCCCCGCAGCCCCGGAGCTGGCGGGCTTGCGACCCCCAGTCCCACACATACATGCCCCGAGCGAGGAGTTGCTCTGGTAAGGTTAGCGATAAGCTCTCCTCTGCAGGCTGGATGCGGAGAGGGGTGCGAGATGCGGAGGGTAGGGGGAGGAGGCAGGGAGGGAGGGACGGCCCCGGCTTTGGCTGGGTCCCTGACCTACTCTTTTTTTTTGGTGAGCCACCCCAGGGTAGGTGGATGCTGCAGGTTCCACATATGGGCCACTGCGGAAGGGGCAGGTCTGGGTGGGGCCGGCGGGGAAGGCAGCATTTTCCTGTGCTTGCCCTCTATTTCCATCTTGGGCTTTGGGGTGGGGGCGACAGGAAGGACCAGCCCGCGGTTGGCGCTTTGAGTTGGGGTCAGGGGGGCGCTCTGAGCAATCCTCCTAAAGGCGAGATGGTGAAAGGCGTGTCCGTCCGTCTGTCCCTAATGGGGGGCGGGTGACGGCAGTGAAAATACCTCTGGCCACCTCTGGGTGGCCGCCAGAGCCAGGTCTGGGGTTCCCATTGAGGGACGCGAGCACTAATGGAGGATAATTTTCCAGGACCAATCTTTCATGGGGTAGAACGACCCAGAAGTTGAACCTCCAACCTGGAAGGAAGACTCCCTAGCCCAGTAGACTTGAAAAGGGTAGAGAGCCCAGTAGCTGGGTGGGGGGACCCTTTGCATACGCCCGCTGGAACCCAGCTTAACCTTGTGCGGAACTTTGCGGTGTAGGGGGTGTGGAGGTGGCTGCGGAGGAGCAGGCAACGCTGCAGCACTTTGTTTACAGGCACCTGTAGATCAGAGGGGAAACTGAAGGCTGCCTTGTTCCAGAAGGGGAAGTAGGAGTGAGGAGGGGCGCGCAGAGGGCGTGGCTGGGACCCAGAGCAGGGTCGGGGCGGGGTGTGAGGTGGAGGATGGGCCCGGATGCTCCAGAGAAGAGGAACGCTGGTGTCCGTCACCCGTCACCCGGTGCTCTCCAGCGCCCTAACCCCAGGAAGCCTCTTCTACGGCCTCAGTTCTTGCTTCTCCAGTTCAGTTCCCCAAATTCCCACATCAGACCCACCTAGTATAACACCGTGACCTTTCTCATCTTATATTGTATGCATCCAAAAGTTCCTTAGCAATGCGTTTAGAACACACATGCTTCATGTGATAACCAGTCGAATGATGGCAACAGGCAGATACGCATCTTTTTGTTACCCTGAAACAAATGACTGTTTATCTCGAAAGTCAAACTGGTGGCTTGTAGTTCATCAGAAGGACTCGCTGGCTGCCTGGTCCTCAGGGCTGAGTGGCCTGGGCCCCAGCCTGCAGTTTGCCCCACCCATGGCTGGTCCAGCGACAGGAGCCTGGCACTCCAGCAAGGCCTCTTCCGAGTCCCCTGCAGGCCCAGCTCAGATTAGCTGCAGTCTCCTGCCGCTGCCTGGGAAGCAGCCTGGCCACAGCAGTGAGATGGTAGCAGCAGGCTGGCCCGTCCTGAATCCATGTGTCACTGGTCCAGGCCTCCCTCTGACTCTCTGGCAGTTTGCTTTTCCAAAATGGAACTGGTGAAGGTCAGAGAGAAAAGAAATGCTTAATCAGAGCAGTACAAGTTTAAAAGCAAAAGATTGCTTCCCACCTTCCTTCTTCCACTGACTTCCAATAGCCAACTCTGTGGGTGAGGATAAATGACTGACACTATGAACCCCTGGCACAGGGCTGCCCACCTGTCTCCCTGTACTGGTGCCAGTCACTTCCCCCTTCCTCCCATGCTCATCAGAAGAAAGGCGCCAGAGTGAAATTCTGCAGGATCTGCCTCCATAGGATTCATGGAAAGCTTCAATGAGGCATGTAATGGTTTGGGTGGTCTCAGGTACTTTATAGGGTAGATTTCCTCTAAAACCCCATTTAAGGTAGCCCTGGTTATAGGCGAACAGGGTCAGGGAGAGAAGGCGGACAAGGAAGGCTTGGCAGGAGGGCCTGGCTGAAGGGATTCTCTGGCAGCCTCTGCAGAAATGCAGGAGGCTGCTAGCTCAGAGCTGCTGCACTGCATAACTCTAGGGGTGCCATCATGTGAATGGTGCCCCTGGAACTGTTGTGCAGCGCACAGACCATACACAGGGGCCATACCAGGACTGCAGACCATTGTCATCCCTCCTCTGTTGGCAGAGGCCCCACTTCCCACCCTAAGGACTGAAGGCCTTCTAGTTGGGCACAGTAGCACTGGGCTTTATGTACCTTTCATCCGGAAGCTTTCTTGAAGCTATGCTCCTTGGCTCCTCAAAAGAGAGGTAGGAGTTGAACCTCTAAGGCATTGCCAGGTTGAGCCAGAATCTTGTTGATTATCAGTCACAAAATGGTGCAGGGCCCCCACTCTGCCTTGGTGCAAGGGAGGCACGCAAGCAGGGAGAGTGGAGTATTCTTGGGGAAGAGGATCAAGGAGTCAAGTGTGGGTGGGGGCAGTGTCTCATTAAATGGTTGGACCGAATTGAGGGCAGGGAGATTGAGAGAATCATGTCAAAGCGGTCAGGAGAACCAGGACGAGAAGGAAAGCATAGCCATGGTTCCAGTATGGAATTGGTCTGAGCTGGGCAGCCGGGAGTTCAGCTTAGCATTCTTCCTCTGAGCAGTAGGATTATTGAGGGGGTGGGTAGGGGGTGTTGTGAAGGGTTTACCGACAGAGTAATCCTCCTCTCCAGTGGGCTTGGGGCTCTCACATGTGTCTGGATAGATCGCTTTTAATGCCTCGTGTCCTGCTTCCAGGGAGGAGGAAATTTCAAGTCAGAGGAGCTGGGATCTGGCTGCACCCCACTCTGTGCAGGCCTGGGCTTTTCGGAGCCCTGCTCCCCGGTGCTCCCATCTCTCGATTTAACTCCCTGCAGAAGTGGGTGGATTTTACTGCAGTCTTTGGAACAAAGCATCCAGGGCCTCATAGATAGAGATGGACACTTGAGAGGAGACAGGCCCTTACGCAGCATTCTTCCAGGCAGGCTCCAGGAGCTGGCTGGGCAGCGCTGACTCCTCTTTATCTTCTTGGCTCCTCTGCTTTGTACTCCACTTCGGTTACATTTTAGTGATATTTGTGAGTGTCCAGCACAGTGTTGGGCACCCGGGAGGCACACATCCCTGGTTGTAGGGGGTGTTTACATCTGCCAGTCCCTGCAGTCAGCACTTTATCCCTGTTCTCTCTTGTGCCCCCGCCAGCAACCTGGGAGACAGTTACCATTGCTTTGTAGTCTACCCCATTTTGCAGCCGAAGAAAAGGAGGCACAGAGAAGCTGAGCAGCATATCCACTATCAAACCACTAGCAAGCGGCAGAGCTGGGATTTGAACCCAGGCCCTCTAACTCAACTTTGCTTTTCAAGAACTCTTGGCCTAACACTTAGTGGAGACGGAAGAGAAGAGCCTACTCTGGCTCGTGTCCTGTGGGCTCAAGGTTGCCTGGCCAGGAGCACCGCCTCCTCGGAAGGAGGGCTAGGGCGCTCAGTGTCTTCGGCAGCCTGCCACCCTGGCCTCGCAACCCTCCAGAGGCAGCTCTGCACCCAGGAGAGGTGTGAGGCCTGGGGTCAGGACTCTTCCACTGCCTGGCCACACGATGCGAGGTACGTCACGTAACATCTCTGAACTTCAGTTTCCATCTGGGAGACTGTGAGCATGAAGACATCTTGTCTGAGGGCTGGAGGGCATCCATTTCAGGCAATAGAGAAAGAAACTTCAGCCCCATAGAAAAACCACCAGATGGATCAGTGTTTCTGGGGCTAGTTCACACCAACCTCCATCTCCACGAGAA
Source organism: Oreotragus oreotragus (assembly GCA_006410675.1). NCBI lineage: Eukaryota > Metazoa > Chordata > Mammalia > Artiodactyla > Bovidae > Oreotragus > Oreotragus oreotragus. Next base: position 497,880 of record SJYX01013283.1, on the reverse strand, counting down.
TAACACTGGTGTATGTGCACTAATTCACTCATTCACTGCAGGTCTTAGCACCTCCCTGGAGCCCAGGACTTCACCATGAACCTGGGGTCTGGCCCAGGAAATACCACCTGCTAGCTACTTAGTGAGTCTCATATATGAGAATTCTCATATATTCTCATATGTGTGTATGAACACCAAGTAGGCCAGTAGCAAGTTTCAGCCACAAAGAGGCTCCCCTCTCTCCACCCTACACAGCCGAACCAGGGCAAGTGTGGGATTGAGCTGCACAGGTGTTTGTAGATAAGTGTGGGTGTGTGAGAAGAACCCCAAACTGGGTCAGAATGGATTCCATCATTGGGGTTTCAGAATAGGAGGCTGGGCCCTGCTCTGGCGTCCACGTCCTCCACCCTAGTTCCGAATCCTCCCCCACCCTGGAGGGGCTGGCGTCACCAGAGCAGTGTAGCACGGTGAGGGTCTCTTGAACACCCAGCAGGGCTCCAGGCCCTGGGCAGGGAGGCACAGGAGAGGGCGAGAAGAGCGCCCTGCCTGGAGAGGCCGTCCTAGCCTCCTCTTGACCTCCAGGCAGTCTGAGGAGGGTGGCCGCCCACACCGCCCCTCCATTCTCCAGAAGGTCAGCGGGCTCTCTGGAGGAGTGGGAGAACTCCAGCCTACCTGAGCCCCAGGGGCCCCGGGAGGGCTCTCAGCTTGTCTTCCTCCCTGGCAGAGCCACTTCCCTTTGCCAGCCCTTGATTTTCCTCTGGGTTTAATGGGCAGCCCTTGTCATCCTGTGATGCCGGAAGATGGCACTAGAGCCCACCAATAGCCCCTTCACCTGCATGCATCTCTCACCCCCACCCCCACCCTTGCCACAAGCTGAGCAGCAAGACTTTGGGTTTAGGGAAAGCATTTTCTCTTTTGCTCTTTAGGGAGCATTTATGACCAGATCAGCATTGAGTGTATACTAACCAGAGACAAAGGAACCTGAGAAATGAAGCCTAATGTCATCCCAGGGCAAACACCGATCTGGGGATGGCCATGTCGCCACTGTGTAAGGTTCCCTTGCAGGTATCACGTGAGTCTTTTTAGGGCTGTAGACAGGGAGAATGTATCTGTGCTTGGTAGGCAGACCCAGGCCCAGCTTCAAGCTAGGGTGATGTGATTCTTGAAATGTCCCAGCCTCTGATCCCCTGAGGGCTTAGCCAGTGTTCAGTTGTTGATATAGCCCCTTCCTTGGGGTTCCTGCCACATTTATTGGCCATAAACTCACTTGGCACATGTTGGTACTGCCTCACTGCATCCTTTACACTGTGGGCTTATAACTTAAGAGTCCTCCTGCTGGTATGTATCACATTCCTCCCAAGGCAAGTCCCTGAGGGCAGGGTTTAGAGATAGACTGCTTTGTGACCTTACACCCCATCCTCAGAGCATTGCATGGAGTGGCTGTGCACATAGTAGGTGCTCAGTATAAATGTATGCACCATGGAACGTGAGAGCCAAGGACCTCAACTAATCTGTCCTCTGAGCCCCTCCCTCTTCCCTCCAGGTAGCAGCACCATGGATTCAGGTGGGGCTTTAGGCTGAGCCGTGCTGACTGTTTGGGGTGCTCTCTTCCCCTTTCTGGGCCCTGAATGGTTGGGATAGTCAAACCTAGAATCCCAGCACTGACTCTAGTGATTCATTTGTACAATAAGGGAATGAAAGATGCCAGGAAGGAAGACTGCCCCCAGGCCTCCCTGTTTTCCCCATGTTTATTGGCCTGGACCTGGGTGCAACCAGCCTCCCTTCTCCTCGGTGAGGGATGCATAGGGGACTCAGAATTTCCCCCTACCTCAGTGGGCCCAGAGAGCAGGTCACCCACCATCAGACCTGTGTGTGGGTGAGCACAGGGCTACCTCAGGTGGAGACCAGGTTCCCCGAGACAGGGCATCCTGCCCCTCCAAGTCTCTTCCCCGACATCTGAGAACAGGTCAAAGCTGCACACAGCAGGAAGGACAAGCCAGGCCCAGCCAGTGTCTTACCCCTGCTGGGATGCAAGCTGCTGGCTCCTTCCCTGATCCCTGGCTCCTTTGCACAGGGTAGAGGACATGGAAGAGTCTAAACTTGTTCAGGCTCCTTTTCCGCTCTTCTCAAAGTTCTCAGTTTAGGAGAGAGGGGAAGCAGAACCACGGAGCCTTGGCAGCATTAAGCACTGGGCACTTGCAGGTAAAGAAAAGGACCAGACACAATGCCACGTGCTCTTTCATGACCCCATGCCTGTGCTTCCTCAGCTCCAGTGTCTGGGCCTCCTCAGAGAATCTTGGATTGCAATCCTGCCCCCCACTCATGTTCTAGAAAGGAAACAGAGGTCCTGAGGCAGCTCAGAACAGAACTCCAGGCCTGCTCTCCCCTGTCTCTCTCTCCTGTTCTCGGTCTTCTGTGGACCCCTGGGACCACTGCCTGAACCAGAAACCCAAGGACTGGAGTCTAAGATGCCCCTGGAGCAGTGGAGAGCTCAGGCCCCATGGAGTCTGGGGGTGAGGTGGGGGCTGGTGCAGGCATACCTGAAGCCAGGTAGAGATTTGGCATGCAGGGAGCAATAAGCACATTTTTGTCCTCCAAGGAAATTCCTCCGAGGGGAGAGGTGGGAGGCAGGGAGTCTGCCAGATGCCTGTCTCCATCTGTTTGTCCAGGCCTCACACAGCCTCCACCGCTCCCTCCGAGAGAGGGGCAAATATTTAATGACTGCCCCCCTCCTCCCAGTCTCCTCTGTGCAGAGGGCGCTGCCTTCTCAAGATGCCTTCTGCCTGGGCACGCGATAAGGGTGTCAGCCTCAGCTGAGGGGGGAGCCAGGTGGCCCCCACTTCACCCCTGCTTGTTCCTTTCTGGGCTCCTCCCTCTGTGCTCCCTGCTGATTTGCAGGGAGACACAGCAGGAGCCCCCCAGCCACAAGTTCCCCACTCCTGGGCCTTCTCAGGGGACTGGGTTCCGTCAGAGGTTCCCTCACCTGAGGAATGAGGCAGAAATAATGCCAGCTACAAGGCTTTTCAGAGATTGAGAGAGGCCTGGCCCACTTCCATTTTTAGAGGTTCTTGATCTATTAGAAAAATGAAGAAATGCCATAATAGGGTTACAGAAGTTGTGGTTTCTTTAGAGGGGTGTTGTGAAGGGTTTACCGACAGAGTAATCCTCCTCTCCAGTGGGCTTGGGGCTCTCACATGTGTCTGGATAGATCGCTTTTAATGCCTCGTGTCCTGCTTCCAGGGAGGAGGAAATTTCAAGTCAGAGGAGCTGGGATCTGGCTGCACCCCACTCTGTGCAGGCCTGGGCTTTTCGGAGCCCTGCTCCCCGGTGCTCCCATCTCTCGATTTAACTCCCTGCAGAAGTGGGTGGATTTTACTGCAGTCTTTGGAACAAAGCATCCAGGGCCTCATAGATAGAGATGGACACTTGAGAGGAGACAGGCCCTTACGCAGCATTCTTCCAGGCAGGCTCCAGGAGCTGGCTGGGCAGCGCTGACTCCTCTTTATCTTCTTGGCTCCTCTGCTTTGTACTCCACTTCGGTTACATTTTAGTGATATTTGTGAGTGTCCAGCACAGTGTTGGGCACCCGGGAGGCACACATCCCTGGTTGTAGGGGGTGTTTACATCTGCCAGTCCCTGCAGTCAGCACTTTATCCCTGTTCTCTCTTGTGCCCCCGCCAGCAACCTGGGAGACAGTTACCATTGCTTTGTAGTCTACCCCATTTTGCAGCCGAAGAAAAGGAGGCACAGAGAAGCTGAGCAGCATATCCACTATCAAACCACTAGCAAGCGGCAGAGCTGGGATTTGAACCCAGGCCCTCTAACTCAACTTTGCTTTTCAAGAACTCTTGGCCTAACACTTAGTGGAGACGGAAGAGAAGAGCCTACTCTGGCTCGTGTCCTGTGGGCTCAAGGTTGCCTGGCCAGGAGCACCGCCTCCTCGGAAGGAGGGCTAGGGCGCTCAGTGTCTTCGGCAGCCTGCCACCCTGGCCTCGCAACCCTCCAGAGGCAGCTCTGCACCCAGGAGAGGTGTGAGGCCTGGGGTCAGGACTCTTCCACTGCCTGGCCACACGATGCGAGGTACGTCACGTAACATCTCTGAACTTCAGTTTCCATCTGGGAGACTGTGAGCATGAAGACATCTTGTCTGAGGGCTGGAGGGCATCCATTTCAGGCAATAGAGAAAGAAACTTCAGCCCCATAGAAAAACCACCAGATGGATCAGTGTTTCTGGGGCTAGTTCACACCAACCTCCATCTCCACGAGAATAACACTGGTGTATGTGCACTAATTCACTCATTCACTGCAGGTCTTAGCACCTCCCTGGAGCCCAGGACTTCACCATGAACCTGGGGTCTGGCCCAGGAAATACCACCTGCTAGCTACTTAGTGAGTCTCATATATGAGAATTCTCATATATTCTCATATGTGTGTATGAACACCAAGTAGGCCAGTAGCAAGTTTCAGCCACAAAGAGGCTCCCCTCTCTCCACCCTACACAGCCGAACCAGGGCAAGTGTGGGATTGAGCTGCACAGGTGTTTGTAGATAAGTGTGGGTGTGTGAGAAGAACCCCAAACTGGGTCAGAATGGATTCCATCATTGGGGTTTCAGAATAGGAGGCTGGGCCCTGCTCTGGCGTCCACGTCCTCCACCCTAGTTCCGAATCCTCCCCCACCCTGGAGGGGCTGGCGTCACCAGAGCAGTGTAGCACGGTGAGGGTCTCTTGAACACCCAGCAGGGCTCCAGGCCCTGGGCAGGGAGGCACAGGAGAGGGCGAGAAGAGCGCCCTGCCTGGAGAGGCCGTCCTAGCCTCCTCTTGACCTCCAGGCAGTCTGAGGAGGGTGGCCGCCCACACCGCCCCTCCATTCTCCAGAAGGTCAGCGGGCTCTCTGGAGGAGTGGGAGAACTCCAGCCTACCTGAGCCCCAGGGGCCCCGGGAGGGCTCTCAGCTTGTCTTCCTCCCTGGCAGAGCCACTTCCCTTTGCCAGCCCTTGATTTTCCTCTGGGTTTAATGGGCAGCCCTTGTCATCCTGTGATGCCGGAAGATGGCACTAGAGCCCACCAATAGCCCCTTCACCTGCATGCATCTCTCACCCCCACCCCCACCCTTGCCACAAGCTGAGCAGCAAGACTTTGGGTTTAGGGAAAGCATTTTCTCTTTTGCTCTTTAGGGAGCATTTATGACCAGATCAGCATTGAGTGTATACTAACCAGAGACAAAGGAACCTGAGAAATGAAGCCTAATGTCATCCCAGGGCAAACACCGATCTGGGGATGGCCATGTCGCCACTGTGTAAGGTTCCCTTGCAGGTATCACGTGAGTCTTTTTAGGGCTGTAGACAGGGAGAATGTATCTGTGCTTGGTAGGCAGACCCAGGCCCAGCTTCAAGCTAGGGTGATGTGATTCTTGAAATGTCCCAGCCTCTGATCCCCTGAGGGCTTAGCCAGTGTTCAGTTGTTGATATAGCCCCTTCCTTGGGGTTCCTGCCACATTTATTGGCCATAAACTCACTTGGCACATGTTGGTACTGCCTCACTGCATCCTTTACACTGTGGGCTTATAACTTAAGAGTCCTCCTGCTGGTATGTATCACATTCCTCCCAAGGCAAGTCCCTGAGGGCAGGGTTTAGAGATAGACTGCTTTGTGACCTTACACCCCATCCTCAGAGCATTGCATGGAGTGGCTGTGCACATAGTAGGTGCTCAGTATAAATGTATGCACCATGGAACGTGAGAGCCAAGGACCTCAACTAATCTGTCCTCTGAGCCCCTCCCTCTTCCCTCCAGGTAGCAGCACCATGGATTCAGGTGGGGCTTTAGGCTGAGCCGTGCTGACTGTTTGGGGTGCTCTCTTCCCCTTTCTGGGCCCTGAATGGTTGGGATAGTCAAACCTAGAATCCCAGCACTGACTCTAGTGATTCATTTGTACAATAAGGGAATGAAAGATGCCAGGAAGGAAGACTGCCCCCAGGCCTCCCTGTTTTCCCCATGTTTATTGGCCTGGACCTGGGTGCAACCAGCCTCCCTTCTCCTCGGTGAGGGATGCATAGGGGACTCAGAATTTCCCCCTACCTCAGTGGGCCCAGAGAGCAGGTCACCCACCATCAGACCTGTGTGTGGGTGAGCACAGGGCTACCTCAGGTGGAGACCAGGTTCCCCGAGACAGGGCATCCTGCCCCTCCAAGTCTCTTCCCCGACATCTGAGAACAGGTCAAAGCTGCACACAGCAGGAAGGACAAGCCAGGCCCAGCCAGTGTCTTACCCCTGCTGGGATGCAAGCTGCTGGCTCCTTCCCTGATCCCTGGCTCCTTTGCACAGGGTAGAGGACATGGAAGAGTCTAAACTTGTTCAGGCTCCTTTTCCGCTCTTCTCAAAGTTCTCAGTTTAGGAGAGAGGGGAAGCAGAACCACGGAGCCTTGGCAGCATTAAGCACTGGGCACTTGCAGGTAAAGAAAAGGACCAGACACAATGCCACGTGCTCTTTCATGACCCCATGCCTGTGCTTCCTCAGCTCCAGTGTCTGGGCCTCCTCAGAGAATCTTGGATTGCAATCCTGCCCCCCACTCATGTTCTAGAAAGGAAACAGAGGTCCTGAGGCAGCTCAGAACAGAACTCCAGGCCTGCTCTCCCCTGTCTCTCTCTCCTGTTCTCGGTCTTCTGTGGACCCCTGGGACCACTGCCTGAACCAGAAACCCAAGGACTGGAGTCTAAGATGCCCCTGGAGCAGTGGAGAGCTCAGGCCCCATGGAGTCTGGGGGTGAGGTGGGGGCTGGTGCAGGCATACCTGAAGCCAGGTAGAGATTTGGCATGCAGGGAGCAATAAGCACATTTTTGTCCTCCAAGGAAATTCCTCCGAGGGGAGAGGTGGGAGGCAGGGAGTCTGCCAGATGCCTGTCTCCATCTGTTTGTCCAGGCCTCACACAGCCTCCACCGCTCCCTCCGAGAGAGGGGCAAATATTTAATGACTGCCCCCCTCCTCCCAGTCTCCTCTGTGCAGAGGGCGCTGCCTTCTCAAGATGCCTTCTGCCTGGGCACGCGATAAGGGTGTCAGCCTCAGCTGAGGGGGGAGCCAGGTGGCCCCCACTTCACCCCTGCTTGTTCCTTTCTGGGCTCCTCCCTCTGTGCTCCCTGCTGATTTGCAGGGAGACACAGCAGGAGCCCCCCAGCCACAAGTTCCCCACTCCTGGGCCTTCTCAGGGGACTGGGTTCCGTCAGAGGTTCCCTCACCTGAGGAATGAGGCAGAAATAATGCCAGCTACAAGGCTTTTCAGAGATTGAGAGAGGCCTGGCCCACTTCCATTTTTAGAGGTTCTTGATCTATTAGAAAAATGAAGAAATGCCATAATAGGGTTACAGAAGTTGTGGTTTCTTTAGTCTCACGATGCACCTCTTTCCGTCCTGTCAGCGCATCTTAGAGCCTCAGCTGGAGACAATGTCAGAAGTCTGCACTTGAGGCTCCTTGTGACTATGACACTGGGAAGTACCTCTCATCCACCTTGTCACCCACACTCCCCATATGTGCCCAAGAACCCCAGCTGAAGTGCTCCTATTGTGTGGGTTTTGAAAGTGTAGGCTTTACAGTTTGCCAAGTGTGCTCACAGCCACACTGGGTCCCTCCACACCTCAGGGAGGAAGGCAAGAGAGTCATCCTCACTTTGTAGACCAAAGGCTCTCCAGCAAGGCTCTCCAGCCCACATCTTGTTGGCAGTCAGGGGCCAGGCCAAGTGGATACCCAGATTCCATGCCAGGGCAGCGGAGGCAGTGTCGGTCTCCCCATCACGCTGTGCTGCAAAGAGGCAGGTGGAGATTCGCCCTGGTGGTTTTTGGCCCTGGGGCGCTGCTCTTCTGCTTGATTCACTGCCACGTCTCATCCTCCCCACCAGATGGAGAGGTTGGGAGAGATTGGGTTAATTCAAGCTGTGAAGTGAGCGGGTGATTCGGGTGCTAATTAAAATGACAGGAAGTAAACAGCGCTTGGAAACACCCAGCATGTGCCCCCCTAAGCCCAGCTAGGCCTGCGCACTCACCACTGTTTCTCCCCCAGCTTGGCACAGTGGGCCCCGTCTCCATGGCAACCAGGCTGAGCTGCGGAGATCAAAGCAGGAGACGGGTTAGCTCCCAACCAGCCCAACCAGGGGTGTGTGAAGGGGTTCTGGAAAATGCCTGAAGAAGAGGGGCCCCCACGTGTCTTCCTCCACCACTCTCAATCCCTCCATTCTGCTACAAGACCCCCAACGTAGGGGCTGAAACAGAGCTGGTGTGGAGGGAGAGGTCACTGAGGTTAGGCTTTTGGGTTTGGTTCTGAGACTTTTTTTTTTCTAACATTTAAGGAACAGTGAGAGTCCTGATTAGGGGCACAGAGTCTGGAATCCCAATTCTTGGAGTTCCAATACTTTTCGGCTGTGCTATTTGATGTGTGATCCTGCATAAGTCACTTAACCTCTCCAAGCCTCAATTTTACCATCTGAGAAATAGGATAATAGTAGTAATTTTCTCTTAAATTTTTATGAAGAGTAAAATGAGCCAATGAGTGTAAAATGTTTAGCACAATGCCTCCCACATGGTAATTTGTGAGAAACTATTAGCTATTCTTAGGGTATTTGTATTATTTGTTAGGTGCTGGGCATAGAAAGGTGAACTTCATATGGTCTCTGCCTTCAAGAAACTGGCCATCTAAAGAGGTCAGAAGCTATGGCATTGCTTCATATGGCCAGAGTAATAATAAACTTCTACTAGGTACAGTCGGCCTGAAGGAAAACTAGATATGGGGCAAGGTTAGGGAGGATAAAGTTTGAAAGCTGAGTTTTGAAATACGAATTGAAGTTCCAGGGGCTGGATGCAAACACATTCCAGAGCGGGAAGGCTCTGCCGAGGCCTGGCCAGACTGAAACATCTGTTGGAAGGACATGGGGACAGGAACAGACTGAGAGAAGGTGGACTTTCTTCTGTCAGTGACTAGGAACCTGTGAGGGTCTTTAAATATGATATTTATTGTGGTTTTTTTTTTTTCACCTTCATTACAAAACTAATTCATGTTCATTGTAGAAACTTTGGAAACTTATGAAAAGGCAGAAAGATGCCCCAATTCTCTATTCCTCTCCCCAGAGGAAGTCACTGTTAATATTTTGATTTTAATCCTTTTTAATCTAATCACCTTTAAACAGTTTTTTTCAAAATGAGAGAAAGTTGCATATTCAGTGAAGGGTTTTAAGATAGGAGAAATATGATCAAAATTATGTTCTGGAAGGATCCCTGTGCCTGAAGGGGTGTGGGAGTTGGGTGGGGCCAAGGAGAGCCCAGAGGAGACCCTGAAGTAATTGAGGCCAGGGCTGCTAGGGTGGGACCCGGTGGATGTGGGGAGGGGAGGGCAGGCTGGAGAGAGAGCAGCTGTGGAGTGGGCTTGGTGTCATGAGATCTGAGAGAATAAATTAATGTGCACTTCAGCCACAGCATCCCCTTTGGATTTCACTGGTTGCTCAGACAGTAAAGAGTGCCTGCAATGCGGGAGACCCGGGTTCAATCCCTGGGTCAGAAAGGTCCCCTGGAGAAGGAAATGGCAACCCACTCCGGTATTCTTGCCTGGAAAATCCCATGGACAAAAGAGCCTGACAGGCTACAGTCCTTGGGGTTGCAAAGAGTCAGACAGGACTTAGCAACTAACACTTTCTTCACTTTCCAAAGGAAAAGGCTTCAAGCTGGAGGTCAGGAGACCTGGGGTATGTGAGTTGGCCTGAGATTCTGCTTTGTGTGAGGTGTCCTCAGAAGGAAGTGAAAGACTGCTCTTTTTCCTCCCTGAGGCCCCTTGTGAGAGCAAATGAGAACATTAGACACAAGAGGCAGAGCTGGGAGGACCTGACACCTGAAGGCTGTTGCCGTGGGCTCACTCAGCTGCCTGCTGAGCGCCAGGGGAGCCCAGGGCTGCCTGCTCTGTGGCCTTGGGTGGCGCCAGCAATGGAGGACTGAAAAAGTTCCTCAGGTTGTTCCAATGTTAGGCTGTTGCTGAGAGACACCCCAAGAGGGCAAGTGACCTGCCAAGGATGCACAGTGAACCAAGTTTAGAACACACCCAGAGTCCAAAGTCCTTGCCACCCATTTCCCCTTGTCCTCCTAAGAGCAAAACTTTCCTGTATAGGGTTAGGGTCATAGGGTCAGGGCCCAGATGGGAAGTCTTGGCCCAGCTCTTCATCTGTCTTGGGACCCTTGGCCTATTGCCCTGCCTCTCTGAGCCTCCATTTTCTCATTTTTTTTGTGGAGCTGATCCTATCCATTCTGCCCTATTCACAGGAATCTGAGAATAAAAGAAAGACAGACATAAAAATACATGGAGAGGACTTAATTTAAAAACACCATGACACATAAGCTGCTTATGTACCCAGCCTTTCCCTATGTGCCTGCCCTGTGCTGAGCACCACTGGGTGCGGGGGTGGTCATGGTGGTTCTACTACCAGATGAGATAGGTGGGCTTTCCCTTTGCCTAGAGCTTTGGGTCTCAGCCTATGAACTATCTGCCCTCCAGCCTGGCCCCGGCCCCAGAGTACTAGAAATTGGCGCTTCCAAATCCCCATTTCTCAGGAGAGGAGGGGGTTGATCGGCAGCAGAGCCGGGATGGAAACAGGCCTGTTTCCTGAGAAGTCTCTGGTGCCCTTATCAGACCATTTCTCATAATTGCTAGTGAGCCCACTTGGGTGCCACAAATAGACACCACTGCTTTGAAAGGCATTATTCACACTTGCCAACAGATGCCTCCTTTGTACCGTATAGATGGACCAGCCCACACCTGACCTTAGGAGCTCCTAAGTGTGCCCCTGGTCTCTGCCTCCAGAGCAGCCATTCCCATGCCACCCACTGGACTTCCTCATCACCCCTCTCACTGAGGCCCCTTGGGGGTGACCCTGCCCACACCCCTGTAATCTCTGCGCTCCCAGTGGTGGCCACTCTCTTCTCCACTGCAGGGGCCCCTCGTGTAGCCTCTCCCTGCTCATTTCCTGTCCCTCCACTAGTTTTCCATCTGAATTCTCTGGTCTCTTCGGCTATAACAGCTTTTATTTGTTGAGTATTCTTTGAACACCAGGCATTTTTTATACCCTGTCTCCTTTCATCTCTGAGTGGTCCCAGGAGATAGATGCTAAGCTCCAACAGGCCAAGGTACTTGCCCAGGGTGTTGCTGGTGGGGAAACGTGGGCTTCTGTGTGACTCCAGGGCCCTCTCCTCATCACTCTTTCTGGCTAGCTGCTCCCATTTTCCTGGGAGTAAGGGCCCTGGAATCTAGAACCGCTTAGGCCTCCCCCTACCTCATCCACAGCAGTGGAGACAAGGAGCTCAGCTAGAACCCAGGATAGCACTTGTATACGAAAGGGGCTCAAACCTTGTATCCTGAATGAGAGGAAGGAGTCCTATCTTTGCTCAGGTTGGGGTGAGTGGGGATGGCTCCCCCCAGGGCTCTCACACAGCAGCTGGACAGGGAAAGTCCCTTTCTTAGAACTCTGTCTTCCACCAGCCCACTTCCCCCTGGATTTCTAATCAGAAATTCTTGGTATTGACCTTTGAGAACCTACTTGGTTCTGAGTCCCAAAGGCTTCTGCTCACAGCCTGGTTAGAGGTTAAAGCAGCAGGATAGGGCCAGAGTGATGGGGGAGTGAGCAGGCATCGAGGCCCTCAGCTGACACCCCTCCCTGGCCCAGTCCAGGTGTGGGTGGGTTCTGTGGCACACAGACCTCGTTGGTTGAGAGCAGGTGACTCACACCAGCTACTTTCCCTGTCCTCTTCATAACCTCATGCCCACTCCCCTCCCAAAGAATGCTGGGTCGGTGAGAAGAGCCCAGTTCAGTGGAGGCCAGCCTCTACCTTTGCCCCAACTTGTAACTCTAGCCTTGACCACTTGGCTACGCTCAGCCTCATTTCCCATCCATGGTGGAGTAGACACCGGGGGAGGGACCCCTCACCCTGATGAGTTCCTGGAGAAGAAGGGCTGGGTCTGGGCTGGCTTCCTTTGGTTCTGGCAAACAGGGAATTAAGCTATAGTTCCCTAAGGGCTGTCCTGCAGTGTCCGTAGAAGCTTGCCCAGAGGTGGGGCACAAGAGGACACCAGCCGCCCTGTGGAATCAGTTGGCTGCCTGAGCCAGGAGCCTGGCTTCCACCAGCCCAATTCCCCCTGGATTTCTAATCAGAAATTCTTGGTATTGACCTTTGAGAACCTACTTGGTTCTGAGTCCCAAAGGCTTCTGCTCACAGCCTGGTTAGAGGTTAAAGCAGCAGGATAGGGCCAGAGTGATGGGGGAGTGAGCAGGCATCGAGGCCCTCAGCTGACACCCCTCCAGGTGGCCCAGTCCTGGCCACCCAGGCCAGGTTCCCTGGAAGCCCCTCCTGTGGCCTTCCTCCTGCTGCTCCTGGATCCAAGGGCTGGGGACACTTGGCTGCTTGGACACATATGTGGGTTATTACTTCATTTTCAGATAAAAGATCATCTGGCATTGGGTGAACTTTACTGAAGCGTCCTTTTAACCTATGAACACCCTGCACACACTGTTGCCTCGGGTCCCTAATGGTGTGTTGTATCCAGCAGAGAGTTCTATGCTGGGCACCGGGAGACCTGGGCTTTGAGATGGTTGGATCAGGTCCTCTCTTGTCTCTGGGCTTCCTGGCTTCTCCTGCACACAGCGGGGGCTGGGACAGATGACCTCAGAGGGGATTTTCAGGATCTTCTGAGTCAGGATTTGCAGCTGGATGGTGGAACTGAGAAAGCCATCAGGAGGGGCCACGACCCCCCCTTCTTTCAGTGCACCATTTGAGTTCTGCAGGAAAGTTAGATGTTGACAGAAAAACAGTCCCCAGGCAGCCCAGAGGAGAGGCCCATTCTGCCTCACTTGCATGGTGGGCAGGTGTCAGTTGAGGCAACTGCCCAGGAAAGGACCCTGGCAGAAGGAGAGAAGGCGTTTCTGAAACAGCTAGGGCAGAGGCCTGAGAATCCCTTCCCAGACAGTATGGGCCCCTTAGACATCAGTGCTGGTGGTGGGCCCAGGGCTGGGCCTTTGGGACCATCTTCAGGGCCTGGAGTGGAAGGATGGGACCTCGTTCTCAAAGCCCCGAGCCTCACCTCTACTGCTCCTAAGGCCAGCCCTGAGTGTGCCCAGGCCTTAAGCTCTCTATTGTAAAGACATAGGAATACCATCCTCCAACTGGAGGTCATAGAGATCAGAGGACCTTAGCAGTCAAAGATCGTTGCCCAGCACCCACAGTCACATGATGAAGGCCTGGGGAGCCCTGAGACCTCGTGGTCTGAAGATAGGCTGCACACTAAAATCACCATCTCTCCTTCTCTCCTCCTGCTCCATTTCCTGTGGCCTGCTGCTGCTGCCCGATCCCTAGGAGGTGGAGGTGAGTTCTGCTTGGGGCCCCCCTGCATATGTATCTGTAGCTCTACACCCCACTCTTCTCCCTGGCACCCTCACCCCAATTTCTCCTTCCCTACAGCATTCAGTGTGGGATGGGGGGTCAGAAATAAGGAACTTAGGGATAAGGCCAGAAGGGATTCTGGACATGGGTTTAGGGGCTAAAGGTCTGGGGCAGGCAGCTGGCAGGGCCTGGGTAGACAGGGTCACTGGGAAGCCACCAGCTGGTGGCAGTTGGCATAGGGAAGCATGGCCCAGGCCCTTGCTCTGTTGGCCCTGGAGTTGAACTTTGGCTCTAGGTTGTAAATCATAGCCCTTTCCTTCCCCCTCACCCACTCTGTCCTTTCCTAGGATGACTACATCAAGAGCTGGGAGGACAATCAGCAAGGAGATGAAGGTAACATGCCCCTCTTGCAGGGGAAGGTGACTGATACCCATGAGGACTTGTGACCAGAGGGCAAGTCCTGACTGTGGCCCAGATCGAGATGAGACTTCCAAGTTGAGGAGCTGTGGTTATCAAGGGCTGCTAGTGAGGGGGGCTTCCCAGCTCAGAAGTGGGGCTGTGGGTTCCTGGGCTCTCTGACACTGAATCCCAGATGACCTGTGTCCTAACTCTATGTCCCCTGCAGCCCTGGATACCACCAAGGACCCCTGCCAGAAGGTGAAGTGCAGCCGTCATAAAGTGTGCATCGCCCAGGGCTATCAGCGGGCCATGTGCATCAGCCGCAAGAAGCTGGAGCATAGGTGAGGGCCTTGGGGAGGAAGCGCTGGAGGGGGTTTGCTTAAAGAGCAAGGGCTGAACTGATTCTCTCCTAGGTAACAATTATTTTTTGCTGCAGATCAAACTACCCCAAAGCTTAGTGGCTTGAAGGGACAAATGTGCGTTATCACACAGTTTCTGAGGATCAGGAGCGAGACGTGGTTTTATTGGGTGGTTCTGGCTCAGGAACTGTCAGGAGGTTCCAGTCAAGATGTGTGCTGAGGCTCCTTCATCTGAACGCTGGCCTCAGGCTTGAGGATCCACTTCCAAGCTCACTCACTTGGCTGTTGGCTCTAGTCACAGAGGAAGGAAGGAGTGAGGAGCAATTGAGGCTTTAGCTCCAGTCCAAGGACTGGACCCTACCTGACTCTAAGACCCCTGGAGAAGGTCTCATCTTCCTCCCCTCTCTCCTTAATCATATAATCAGAGACCAGGGACTTGGGATTGCAATCTTAGATGCCTTTAGGGGCCTGGCAGGTAATGTAAATGCATGAAGAGAGAGCTTACATTGGTGATGAACCAATCTGGTAGGCCCAGGCCTTATGGGAATGGGGGACCAGGACTCCCATATCTTCCATTTTACCTAGGCCAGAAATCCAGGATTTTTATATGAACTCTTCCATTTTGCAAATGTTGGTAAATAACGCAATTGAAAACAAAAATCCGTGGGGGTGCAATAAAGTTCGGGTCTACAGACCATAAGTGGCCCTCAGGCCATCAGTTTGCAACCTCTGATTTGGCCTGACCCCTTATGCGAGTACAACTCCCATTTACATCTTACAGTTGAACCTGAAGTTGAACCTGAGGGCCCTGCTGGAAAGGGGAAGCAGGGAGTATCTATACCCTGCCTGATTTGGTTCCACTTTTGAGAGGAGGGTCTGACTGGGGGTGATGGGATGGTGGGCGGGGGCAGGGAGGCAACTCCAAATGCTGTAGATCACCAAGAGCAGCTTCTTGTTGGAACCAGTCTCCTGAACCCTCCCTTCCCCTGTCTGTCTCTCACTTTTGCTTCCTTTCCTGTACCCTCCTATCCCACTCCTCCTGTAGGATCAAGCAGCCTGCTGTGAAACTCCATGGAAACAAAGACAGCATTTGTAAGCCCTGTCACATGGCCCACCTTGCCTCTGTCTGCGGCTCTGATGGCCACACTTACAGCTCAGTGGTGAGAACCCACGGTCGCAGGGTGGGTGGAGGTAGGGTGCACTTGGGGCCACAGGGAGTGGAGAGAGCAACTCAGCCAGGCCTTCTGTGTGGCTCCCAGTAATGATGCGAGGCCAGGTGTGCTTGTCAGCACATCAGTGTGGCCAGCCACAGTGCAAGCACCAAGCCCAAGAGCCTGAGACAGACCCTGCGCCTGACCTTGGGCAGGTGCATGTGAGGGGTGAGGCCTGGAGGAGGCTGGTAACTACAAGTCAGAGCAGGTGAGGGAAGGGCTTCATGAAAACGTGGAGGGCAACGGAAGAAAGGAGTTCTGTCATCCAGGTATTGGGGGTTGACATCTTTCCATGGTTGGGTATCCATATGGACAGGATGGTTCACCAGCAAGCACCAGGCATTCTGGGACAAGAGGAAGTAATCCTTCAGAGGTGACAGTGTGGAGGGAGTGGTGACCAACTCTGTAGGATTTTTGTAAGGGTTAAATGAAACAGTGTTTGTGGAGTACCATAGACATGCAGGTGCTAATCGTGAATGCTTCTACCAGCAGTGGGGACTTGTTTGGTGTTTGGAGGGCATGGACTGTTAGCTGGAGTTGGGTTCTAGGCTTAGGAACTCATTTGGGGTGTGAGGCACATTTAAGAGTCATCTGCTGTGGGTGATGACTGAAGTTGGGGAGGGGATGACGTCACCAGGGAGAAGAGGAAGGAAAGAGAGAATAAGCCAGAGGGCAGAAGCTGCCTAGAGGAGGCAGAGGGTTACAGAGGAGGCAGGCGGGGCCAGTGGGGGTGGGGAGGAGAGCACTAAGTCACACCACCTGAGGGCAAAGTGAGGTGTGGGCAGGAGGCTGTGGTGTGAGGGTCCTGCTCTGCCCAGGGCGGAGGTGGAGGTCATTAGCAGGTCTGGATTCCAGCTCAGCCCTGGGCCTTAGCTGAGTCACTGGGCCTCTCTGAGCGTCCGTGTTCTCTGCTGAGCACAAGAAACACAATTTCTCCCTCATGGAGCTGAGGGGCACCAGGTGAGATCATGTTATAAGATGCTACCAGGACCTGAGTTTCATGAGCGGTCATCCCATGGGGAGAAATCAGACACGACCAGAGAAAAATGCTTTAAAAGCAAGGAATAGATGAACCTCTCGGAAGCTCTAAAGGCCAGGGAATTAGCAGATGTTCAGTAGGTAGTAGCTGTTTGTTATCAAGACAGCCCATGGAAGTGACTGTGGGAAGGCCGTGAGGGAGGGGCCCATAGCTGGTTACCCAGGGGCCAAGGGACTGTGGGGAAGGGGATGAGAGGCCAAGAGGGCAAGGAGGGGTGGGTGCATAAGAGTGAGGGCATGCAGGTGCCCTGGGAAGGACAAATGTGCAGAGAGGGCAGGCTGGTGCAGAGTGGGGATCCCGGGAGCATTTCATTTCCCGCTTTCCTGGGCCTGCTTCCTCTGACCAGTGTGCACCTGTGGCCGGCAGACGGAGTGGGAGGGCCTTTCTGTGCTATTTGTGGGTCTGTCCCTCCCATCTCCAAGGGGGAAGGCAAATGTGGCTGCCAGAGTAGGCTGGAGGGTGCCCCCAGCAGTGCCCCCGTCACCCAGCCGACTTTCTTGTCCTGCAGTGTAAGCTGGAGCAGCAGGCATGCCTGAGCAGCAAGCAGCTGACAGTGAGATGCGAGGGCCCCTGCCCCTGCCCCACAGAGCAGGCCACCACCTCTACCTCCAACAGCAAGCCAGGTGACGAGTGCTGGGACACGGCAGGTTTGGGGTGGGGGGCGGCTCACTGCCAGGGCTCCTGGAGTCCTCCTTCAGAGCTCTGAAAGGGCAAGGGAGGTTTGTAACGGGAAGGGAGAAGTGACCAAAACCAGGAACAGGCCTGAGGGACCTGTGGAGCTGGAGGGTCTGGTTTGCATGGAGCAGGAGGGCTCGGCCTCATCACAGGGAGCCTGTGCTGTGTGCTTTTGGTCCTAGGGAGTGAGAGGGAGGGGAAGATGAGAGAGGAGGAGAGAGAGCCTCTGGTTTCTAGCTCCCCTTCCCCTGGTGCTCCTAACAACTGCCCGGCCTCCAGGCCTGCAGAGCACCCCCCACCGCCGAGACCATGCTAGCTGCTTCACCCCACCTTCACCCTCTACTCCTTTCTCCCCGTTCTGCCAACTGCAGAGACGTGCACCGGTCAGGACCTGGCCGACTTGGGGGATCGGCTGCGGGACTGGTTCCAGCTCCTTCATGAGAACTCCAAGCAGAACGGCTCAGCCAGCAGTGGAGCCAGCCCGGCCAGCGGTATGGGAGCTGCTTGCTGTGCCAGGGAGGAGGGCGGGAAGGTGGGGAGATGGGTGTCCATTGGAGCCACTTGGCTCCCCTGGGGAGCACCCACATTTTCCCCCCTCCTGCCAGACACTGAGCACCTATAAGAGCTTAAACTTCAGAATAAGGCAGGTAGGCTTCGACTGGACTGGAGGGGTTTGAATTAGCTAACAGGAAGAACTCCTTAAAATGGGTGGAAAGAAACTAAACCCTGAAATGAGCAGCGAAGGGAAGGTAAGGCATTACTTTCCCTGAAGGACTTTCTAAACAGGATTTTGACTGGTTTGGGTGGTCCTGTAAAGAGGCTGAGGGATGGGCCTTCAGCCATTCTTGAGTTTCTCACCCCCGTGGTCAGATTGATTCTGAGCTGTCCTGACCCTGAACAGAGGGCTGGGGCTGACAGAGAGTTGGAGCGATGGACAGACAGATGGGTGGAATGATTGACCTCGAGCAGGTCTGAACTGTGGCTTTCTCCTCAGGGCTGGACAAGAGCCTGGGGGCCAGCTGCAAGGACTCCATCGGCTGGATGTTCTCCAAGCTGGACACCAGTGCCGACCTCTTCCTGGACCAGACAGAGCTGGCTGCCATCAACCTGGACAAGTACGAAGTCTGCATCCGCCCCTTCTTCAACTCCTGCGACACCTACAAGGACGGCCGGGTCTCCACCGCTGAGTGGTGCTTCTGCTTCTGGAGGGAGAGTGAGTGGGGCCCCTTGCCCAGGCCCTGCCAGCCATGCAGGCTCAGCCCCTCACTCCAGGCTCTCTCTGGGAGTCAGGGTGGCTACCTCTTGGCCAGCTCCCACCACCCAGAACCTTGCCAGCTCCCCAGCTTCCTGCATTCTTTAGCAGCTCATCTCTTGGAGCCCAGGGGAACCAGCACGTGGACCCCCTTCCTTAGCAGGCCCTGAGTGGATCTTATGGGTCCTGAAGCTTATGCACTTTCGGAGGCCTACTTTGAGGAAGAGTATTAAAAACTACAAATGTAAAATTTCTAGGGCCCCTCAGAGGGCTTGGAAGAGGCTAAGGGGTCCTGAAGCTGAAGCTTCGCTGGCTTCCCAGTGATTCCACTTTTGAACCCATCTCATAGTATATGCCCCAAATATGGGTGTGCATGTGATCATCAGCCTTAGAGATGTGGTGTCATTTGCCAGCTTTTTATATCCTGAACCACCTAGGTCAAGGGGTAACCATCATCGATGGGGAAATTGAGGTTCCAAGGGGTCAGCTGACCAGCCAGAGGTGGGGCAGCCCCTGCTCCGCCTCTGGCGTTTGGCCTGGTCCCCACTGTGGTCGTGTGGTGGGAGCGTTACAGCATCTGTGGCCTGAGGCTGAGGCTTCCGCTAGGGCTCCACTGTTAGCTGGTTTGGGACCCTGGGCGACTGAATGGGGAGATAACAATACCTCAGAGACTGTTGTGAAGATGAAGTGAGAAAAATCTGGGAGCAGAGCATCATGTAAATCGCAGACCCCCCTGCCAGTGTCTCATGTTTTGATCAGTCTCATCGCCCCTGACTGTCCAGCCTTCCACCCGCTCTGCATGGCTCCAGCAGCACTTATTACTTCCCAGGCCTTTGGAGCTCATGCTTTCTCTTCTGAACAGCAGCCGTCTAGCTGGGAGCTGATCTCATTTTACAGCCAGTCAGGCCTCACACTGCGAAGGGCTCGGGGACTTCTCAAGGTCACAGACAAGTTAGATTTGGCTGCCAGTTATTTTCAGGCCTCCACTGAATGTTCCTTCCAGCCTTATGTTGCCCTGGAGGCCTCTCACCCTGGGGAATCTGTGCATTCACCCCACCTCCTCTTCTGAATCCTGTTTACTTATCCGATGAGTCCCCAGTACCCTCAGGGGGCCCTGGGGAGCCTCAACCCATCCCACAGCCTTGGAATAGCCTCTCCCAACTGGAACCTGGGTGTTCTCACCTGGCAGAGCCCCTCTGTCGTTTCAGGGGACCTTAGAGGGATCAGTGCATCCCACAGTGCACAGTGTGTCAGAGCCCGGGTATTTTAATCTTGCAGAGCCCCCTGCTTGGTTTCTAAGCCTTGGATAAGGGGGCTCAGTGAGTCCCGTCAGCACCACGGGATGGCCCCCATCAGCGGCTGCTTCTCTCCCCACAGAGCCTCCCTGCCTGGCAGAGCTGGAGCGCATCCAGATCCAGGAGGCTGCCAAGAAGAAGCCAGGTGAGGAAGCAGGTGCCCCAGGGTACCTCTGAGGCCCAGAGGCTCTGGCCTGTGGGTGTCATGGAGGAGGCTGAGTTCAGAGGAGGCCCTGGCTTAGGAAGACAGGAGAGGGAAATTCCTCTCCTGTTTATCCTCGTGGTGAGGCAAGGTCTCCCAACCAGCCCCTCAGTGTGTTTTAAGCACTACTTTTGTGCCCATTCCTGCTGGGGCTGTAGGTGGAAATACGGAAAGTTCCTTGAACCCTTCTTTCAATTCAGTTCAATCAGTCAGTTCAGTTCAGTCGCTCGGTCATGTCCAACTCTTTGTCCAACTCGGTCATGTCCAACACACTCATGGACTGCAGGGTGTGTGCAAAGCTTGAGGGAGGACCCCCCCCCCCCCCCCCCCCCCCCCCCCCCCGCCCCCCGCGCCCCACCACACCACCCGG
>SJYX01013283.1:402142-460071 GCA_006410675.1 Oreotragus oreotragus | reverse complement strand
CTTTGGCCACCTCATGTGAAGAGTTGACTCACTGGAAAAGACTCTGATGCTGGGAGGGATTGGGGGCAGGAGGAGAAGGGGACGACAGAGGATGAGATGGCTGGATGGCATTACGCACTCGATGGCATGAGTCCGAGTGAAGTCCGGGAGATGGTGATGAACAGGGAGGCTTGGTTTGCTGCAATTGATGGGGTCGCAGAGAGTCGGACACGACTGAACGACTGAACTGAACTGACATGATCTATTCTTTGTTTCTTTTCTTTTATCTCAACATATTTCTTAGTTTTGTTTTCATTGCTTTATTCCCCACTTGGCATCTTCCTTTAGTTTTTTGTTTTGTTTTGTTTTAATTGTGCACTCCATTTCTTTTTTTTTTTAATCTGTAGTAATTTTATTTATTTTTTAAAATATAAATTTATTTATTTTTAATTGGAGGCTAATTACTTCCTTTAGTTTTGTTTTCCAGTTTGTGCTTTCATTAGTTTTGTTCTTAACTGGTAAATATAATTTTTGATTTCTTTTGTTCACTGAGTCAATACTGTACTTTATATTTGTTTGACTGTTTTGACTTTGCTCATGCGTATAGATGTATATGTGTATATTCTATTTTTAAAATTATTAATTGCCTGATTTTGTAATTGTCTTTTGTCTAGCATTCATCTTTGGTTTCTCGCTTTTGATATTTATTTTAATCTCGCCTAAAATACTCTGGCCACCTGATGCAAAGAGCTGACTCATTTGAAAAGACCCTGATGCTGGGAAAGATTGAAGTCGGGGAGAAGGGGAGACAGATGATGAGATGGTTGGATGGCATCACTGACTCAATCGACATGAGTTTGAGTAAACTCTGGGAGTTGATGACGGATAGGGAGGCCTGGCATGCTGCAGTCCATGGTGTCGCAAAGAGTCAGACTCGACTGAACGACTGAAGTGAATAATGGGGAGGGGACATTTCCAGGAACTTAATTTCACCTAATCGCAGTTTCAATTTTAGATGCAATGCTTAATGATGTGTTCTTAACTTGAAATATAAATGTATATTTTTTATAATGGAAGTGTTAAACATTCACAAAAATGGAAGGCATAGTATAACGAACCTGGGATGTTGGTGCTGGCTCTGTGTGATGCTCATCATGCTGTGAGGAAGCCCAAACTATCACACATGAAGCAATCACGTGGAGAAGCCCTGAGACTACCTGAAAAGAGAGAGAGATGCTTGGTCATCCCCTCAGCTGCCACAGTCCCATGCAGTTCCAACGCCAGCTTCCAACTGACTACAACCCCATGGGATCCTGAGCCGGAACCACCCAGCTGAGCCCAGCCCTGACTTCCTGGCCCACAAATACCATGAAAGATGAGGAGACGGTTGTTGTTGCTTCGGGCCACTAAGTTTTGGGGTCATCTGTTACTCAGTAGTAAGTAAATAGTGTTCTAGGAATTTCTCCCTGGAGACAGGTAGTGAGAACCTCCTAAGCCTTGGGTGGAGTGAATAACTTTCTGTGTGATCTGATTTCAGTCCCCCTCAAGCATTCTATTGTTTGTGCCAGAAGGACCACCATTAGTGGCTGACTGTTTGAGATGTGTCTTTGACTTTCCTGTGAGAAGTGAACAGAGAGTTTCAGACCCCATCTCACCCTACGCCTCTGTGATGGAATGAGTCAACTCTTTTCCTCAATGGGGTCAGCAGAGAGGGGCTGCAAGGCATACCCCTGGACAGACGACCTGTACTGGCAGACCCCTCAGCCACACATCAAATTTGTCCCGCACCCTAAGGCTAGACAGCGGGAGGCTTTGTAACATATACATTTTATATACAACTTAAATACCTAGTCATGGCATTATATGACAGTGACTTCCTCAAGACAGTGACTCTAGATTTCTTGGGAACACCCCACCCCAGTACTCTTGCCTGGAAAATCCAATGGACAGAGCAGCCTGGTGGGCTGCAGTCCATGGGGTCGCTAACAGTCGGACAGACTGAGCGACTTCACTTTCACTTTTCTCTTTCATGCACTGGAGAAGGAAGTGGCAACCCACTCCAGTATTCTTGCCTGGAGAATCCCAGGGATGGGGGAGCCTGGTGGGCTGCCGTCTATGGGGTCACACAGAGTTGGACACGACTGAAGTGACTTAGCAGCAGCAGCAGCAGTCATTTCAAGAAACTCATGAGACTTTTCATCTTTTTCCCATAAAAATACCCTTAGGCATATAGACATACAAATTTAGTTTTAGATTCTATAAATAAATAAACTCTTTATAAATATAAATAAATTCGATGATCTAGCTATAATTTTACTTGTTATGACTGCATAATATTCAACTGTGTGGCGTTATTGTAATTCATTTAACCAGTCTCCTATGATTGGACTTTAGGTGGCTTCCAGTTTTCTGTGTTTCCAACTGTACTAAAAATCTCTGTCCCAGGATGTTTATAAGCATCTTCTCCTGGTTCTTAGTTTATGCTGGTTGCATCTTATGTGTCCCTGTGGCTGTTTTGTATTTTTGGAACAAGGCAGGGCGTGTTTAATAAATGCATACAATGTTTTAAAAATGAGAAATACACGAGTTGGAACCGCCCCTTGCTGTAGGCTTGGGGTGCAGCCAGGGGCTCCTGGCTTGGCCTCACCCAGGCCTGGGAGAAGGGAGAGTGCTGTGTGGAGGGGAGGTGCTGGGAGTTTTCCAGCCAGCAAGGTGTCAAGGATGCCTGTGATGCAGGCTGTGGGGGACCTGGCCTTGCTATCTAGCTGGAGGAGCAGTAATTTATGTCGTGGGATGAGGAAGAACAGGAGCTGTGTGCTCCATCCTGGAGCGGGGGGTCCCGGGGAGTGGGGTGGGAATGTGGCAGAAAGGCGGAAACAGGTGCTTTCCAAGAGGCTGGGTGCACCGGCCGACCAATCTTTATGTCCATAAAGTGAGCCTTCAGCAGTGGGCAAGGGCTCTCCTGGTGCCACCGGCAGCAGCCAGAGCCTGCCCTTGGAGGTGGGCAAGGCCCAGTGAAAACAGGCGGCAGAGAAAGGGCCTTTGTGGAGAGCGGAGGGTGGTCGCGGGGCTGCAGGGAGGTTGCCAGTGCTGTGTGGCCAGGGAGGTGGCCGCCACGGCAGGTGCTGCCACCAGGTCACCCCTGTTTACTGGAGGAAAAAGCCCAACCCAAACGGAAAGTTAAAAATTCAGTTTCATTTGGAGATCTTACTGAGGACTATAGCATGCACAGACAGCCTCTCAGATGGCTCTGAGGAGCTGCCCTGGAGAGATAAGGGAGGAGTCAGGAAGAAACCACAATTGAACACTGAAAGATTACAGCTAATCACAAAAAACCTGTTATCTCCAGTTAAGTATTACGGGAAGATGCAAGAATCTGGCTTCATTGACATTTTCCCCCAGATACACGTCTTAACTCTCTAGGGCCAGTATGCAAAGCACAGAATTTTTCTTGCTTTTCTCCATCCTGAATTTCTCTCGAGGTGAACCGTCAGTGGGAAGCTGCAGTGGCTAATGACTTGATCCTTGTAGAACTGGGGCAATGGCCGCGTTCCCTGTCCACACTCCGATGCTGTTGCACTGGTGGGGGTGAGGGTATGTATGTAGCGTATATTGTGCTAGGGGTTGGGGACCTTGGTCTCCAAAGCGGTCTGCCTTCCTTCCTCCCTTTCTTTTCCCTCCCTCCCTTTCTCCCTTTCTCCTTCCTGCTTTCCTTCCATTTTATTTTTGTTCTTGTTATTCTTTCGTTATTTTTCTTTTAAAAGGTCTTTCTCCTAGTTAATTATGGTAATTACAAGAGTGACATGCACTCATTTGCCTGGTGAATCCATACAAAGATGGAACCAGGCATAGAGATCCTCTCCCTCCCCATTCCCTTATCAGCCCTGGGGACCCTTTCACCCTCCTGTCTGTACAAGCACATGGAAAGTTCTGTACAACTAGGATCTTACTAATATTTGCTAATCCCCCCCCCCAAAAAAAAAACCCACCTCAGGCCTCACTGTCCCAGTGGTTTTTAGCATGGAATATTTAGAAACATGTTAAGGCTTTTTGTTACTTTTTTTTTTTTTGACAATGAGGAGGCAGGGTTGGTGTGACGTGAAGGGAAAGGGGATGCTGAATGTCCTGTACTGTGGGGGGCAGTTTTGTACCGGCAGTTCCTGCAGTGTCCCAACCCAGCAACACACTTTCTGAATTTCACAGGATGTGCAGTCCTCCAGACAGTGGAGCTGTGTCTAATCTTCTTTAAAAAAAAAAAAAATGCAGACTATGCAACAGGAGGAATCTACCATGTTCATTCAATCATTTCTCTTATAGAGAAATGGCTCTTCAGATACTTACATTGTTTCAAGTTGTTTTTTTTTCCCCCACTATTTCAAATTGTATCACAAAATCATTTCTTTTTATATATCCTTTTGGTTGTTGTTTCTTTTCCTCTAGGAAACCTGTCAGTGTTGGGGCTGTGAGGCTATAGCATGCGTATTTTGTGTAAATAAAATAACCTGAAGAAAGTAGGTTATTTTCCCAAAGCGTGATGCAGTATGCTCACAGCAGAGCACAGCTGGCTTCCCAGGAAACCTCAGTGCCCCTGGCTGTTGCTGTTTGGTGTTTGAAATTATTGCCTATTTGCATAATGAAAACCAGTATTTCATTGTGGCTTTCATTTATATTTTTCTGACCTCTGAGCATCTTTTAAAACATTTTTTGGCCACTGCTCCATAAATGTCCCTCAGGGAGTCAGGGGATCCCACGGCAGTAAAGTGCCTTTCTCATCACATCATATCAAAGTGTGTGGTCAACATGACTTCCCACTGTTGATGATAACCTTGCTTAGCAATCTTTGCGCAAGGGCCCTGCATTTTCTTATAGGACCAGGCCCTGTCTCTAATATACATATCCTTCAGCATCCACTGGGGCAGCTACCCAGGCTCCTGCCTTCCCAAACCTGCTTATCTGCTCTCCAGTATCCCAAACTCTTGGAGACACAGGGCAAGCTCTCCTGAGAACTCTGCCTATGCTTCTGGGGCACTAAATGGCAGCCGCTCCTCCTTGCAGGAACTCCAAGTTTCCATGCAGAATTCTGAGAGTCCCCCCTATTGGCGACAGGGTGACCCACCTTCCCAGCATGGGGCCAGGTGAAAAGAGTTATTTGTCACCTGTATTTTTTTCCCTTCAAAGAATATCATCCTCCACACTGACTGAGTGAGGGTGGAGGCTACTGGAGTGGGGTCAGTTTGGCTGGCATTGAGGGCTCTGGATGGGCGGCTCTCTAAAGCCTGGGCCCAATTCTGCCTTAGAGATCTGCTTTGCTTTTCTGCTACTTTTTGAAACCATGGGACAAGTCTCTCACCCTCCTGTTATGCAGCTGAATGAACAAGTGCATCCTGGTGCTAATTCTGGGCCCTCTTCATAGAGACCAAGCATCTGCTGTACCTCAGCCCAAGTTGGGCACCAGGCTGCTGCGGTGAAACAGAACCAGGCAAGGCCTGGACTCTGAGGGGGCTCTCACGTGACAATGAATCTGAAATAAATTGGATAACCAGCAGTCCTGGGCATGGACACCCAGCAAGCTGGAGAGGAGACTGCTCCACTCAAATAGATTTGCGGTGGGGGTGGGGAGTGGGCAGCATTCCTAAGAAAGAGTTTAAACTGAGACCTGAAGGGTGAAGGGGCAGAAAATGTTCCAGGCAGAACTAAGTATGCACAATGTGAGAACTGCGAGTTTCAGTTTTATTGGATAACTTACTGGGGACTACTCAGTAGAGGGAGGAACCACCCGGAACCAGTAGGGGAGGTCAGCATAAACGTGATTTTGATGAAGGGGGTACCTGCAACCAAGCACATATCTCAGTAGAAATTGCTGCTGGTCACACGGAGCAGAGGTGTCAGTTAGTGCTTTTAGCGCTTTTCTAAGTGTGGGAAGATACAAGAATCTGCATTTGAAAAAAATTTCTGATGGAAATACTTAACCTGTCTGAAGGCCTGTTTGGTCGGTTTTCCCAGAGCACAGAGTGCCTTGTCCTGATCTCTGTTCTGAACTCCTGGGCGTGTTGAAGTTCAGCAACTGCAGTGACTAATGACTTAATTTTTGTGGAACTGGGTGGCGAGCAAGTTTTTTAGTTAGCAGATCAGCAGGACAATAGATCTCACCCTGCCTTGAAGGTGGGAGGGGAGAGGGATAGCTCCTGGGTCATCCCCACTGCTTGCCTGCCAGCCTCAGTTCTGGTGGCATTTTCCTGGGGTGGGCGCCCTCAGACACACCTGGTTGCAGGTGTCCGTCTCCACGGCTGCCAGCCACCTCTGGGCAGGAAAGTGTGGGCATCAGGCCTGCTCTTCCCTGTTCTTCTGTCCTCCAGCCCCACGCTGGCCTTGCCGCCACCGCCTCACCCTATAATTTCCCTGTCTGCCATAGGAGCTTCGCCCTCCCTGAGACAGGGCCTCGCCCACCCCCCACCATCACCTCCCTGCAGAGGCCTCGGCACGTGGTGTGGGCGACTGAGTGCTGCTTGAAGACAAGGGGCTCAGACCTTGTCTGGCCCTACTGTGGCTCCCTTCTGGCGTGTCATGGATCTCTCTGCATCTTTCCAAACTCTTAGCACAGAGTTCGTCTGAAGGGAACGTAGAAAACTCTGTAGGATCTCAGATGGCAAGGAACCAGAGGAAGAAACTGTCCCCATGATGCGGAGGGAAAACTGAGGCCGTATCATAACCTGCTGGTTCAGGGGCTTCACAGTGTGGGGACAAGAAGTCAGGCCTACAGAGTGGGGCTCTGTCCTGGTCTCCACCAGCCACAAGGTCTGGCCGTGTAAGACTCTCAGAACCTCGGTTTCCCCGCCTGCAAGTAGAGATAAAGCTCTTTCCATCAGGGCTGCCATAAGGTTTAAACAAAGTTAAAAGGCTGCAAAGAGACTAGCTTCTGGGGAAAACTTGTCTGTAAGACAAGCCCCTCGCCTCAGCCCTGCCCAAGCCTCTGAGTACGTAAACCTTGAGCAACTTCAGACAGAGCTGAAAGGAACAGATGCTGGAGATGCGGCTTCCTCAGTAGCCGGGAGGAATCTGGGAGGGGCAAGGGGACGGAGGCAGACATTCTTTAAGGGTGTCTATGTGACAGTGGCCAATTTTGCCCTATCCCTGACCCCAGTTTCCCTATCCGTAAAGACAAATCCTAAAACCTCACCGATGCATGTATTTATTAGCCACTCATCACGTTAGAAGCTGTTATTAGTACTGTTACTATTACTATTAGTTGCTTTCCATTGATGAGGGAGATGTGGGGCAGACGTGTGTCCCTATTTTACAGATGAGGACAGCAAGCAATGGGGGAACCCCAATGACAGACTTGGCCCCTCTCTGTGCATCCTCGCAGAGAGAGAGCTGTGGCTCTGGAGATGAGAAGGTGGGGTCAGGGCAGGCCTGAGAAGCAGGGCTAGGATCCAGATTAGGTCACTGGGGGACAGGGTGCTGGAGGAGACGAAAACAAGCCCAGACCATTTCCTGGTTGGGCGCTGAAAGCTAACACCACCTCTTTCTGCTCCATAAATAAATTTCACATTTAAATAAATATGGAACGGCATGACATTATTTTCCTTCTGCAAAAGAAAAGAGCATTTATCCAGAAGCTGGTTCCTTATTTCCAGCTCCTCTCTGACCTCACCCAGGGCCAGCCGGAGAGAAATTTTCTCATCCCCTGGGGGGAGTCAGGTCAGGAACAATGTGTGGGTAGCGCTTGGTCCCAAGCCGCAGACAGACTCTGTTCCTGAAATTCTTCTATAGGTTGTTGTTGGGAACTCAAAGTGGATTTTCCCTCTGAAGTAATGTTGTCAGGGCTTCTTTCATTCCCAGGCTGGCCCAGCAGCCTGTTTTACAGGAAGGGAGGAAAAAGCAAGGGGGTAGGAGTCAGATTACCTGGGGTAACCCCAGCTCTGCCGTGTGGTCACTGTGTGGCCCTGGGGAAGGGACTCAGCCTCCCGGGGCCTCATCTCAGGCTGTGTCAGAAGACAGTTCTCCAGAGGCCTCTGGAATTTCTGGAGTCTTGTGACACCTTTTGTTCTGGACTATCTTTCCAAGGGTGTTTGTTTAGCAAACAGCCTTGGCAGATAAAGACAGTGTCTCCCTTGGGCAGAGGGCAGATTTGTTTGCTTTCTAGGACAATGAAAACAAATGGCAGGTTTGCTAGAAGCCGCTTTATAAGGCAAGGGTTTCCTAATCTCAGGATTCCTTGGCTGTGACACCAGCCCTTTGTGGGCACAGAGTTCCCCTGGGCCTGCCTCCCACTTGGCCCACGAGACAAGGGGGCAAAGGGGACCAACATGAGCATCGAGCTTGTGTCACCTTTTACCCAACAGGTTGCTGTCTCTGTCCCAGAAGTCTTCAACCTTTATTCATGGCACTGGCAGGCTGACTGCTGGCCTACGAGCAAGAGGGAAAGCTCAGACCTGCCGCCTTCCTTGGCAGTCCATGCCTGACTCTAGTACCCTGTTGTGGGAGGGTAGGATGCCTGGCTCTTGATGGGGAGTTAATAAATGATGTTTGGAGCAATTTTACTATCAGTGGATGGGAGGCCAGTTATTCACGAAGAGCCAGTGAGAATTCCCACCCAAGACGCCAGCAGTACAACACGGCCTTGGCCCTGGGGTTAGGAATTCCATCCTGGCAGGATCCGAGACAGGCTTTCTGGAGCAAGGGCTCCAGATGGGTAGACTTGCCCTCAGCCCCCTCCCCTCTCAGAGGCAGCCTCTATAATCAACTCGAAATACATCTTTCCAGACCTTTCTCTGTGCGTAGATATGTTTAGAGAATGTATACTTGACTTTTACGGAAATTATTTATACTATATTATCTTGTTCTTTTCGTTTTTCTCTTTAAAATGCATCCTAGACACCTTTCTGTGTCAGCCTACTTGGCTTTTAAGAACTGCTGGACAACGTTTCTAGTACGATAGTTTTGACCGATAACAGAAGTTACAGCCTGGAAGTCAAGAGGTATATTTTACTTGGTGGGCTTTCTGAGGACTTCAAGTCCAGGAGACAGCATCTCAGATAACTCTGAGGAAACTGTTCTGAATAGGCAAGTGGAGGGAGTGGGGGGCGGGGAGGCCGGGGTGGAGGGAGTCAGAATATTTAGGAGTTTTACCAAAAAAGACCAGGTAGGTGGAATATCAAAAGATTACAGTTAATAAAGGAAAACCAGTTATCTGGTTAAGGAATTTGGTGCTTTTCTATGTTTCTGTATATAGGAAGGTGCAAGAGTCTGGGCTCACTGAAGTCATTGCTTTGCTCTGAATCTCAGCTCTCTGGGCCCAGTGTCCTGGGTCTTCTCATCCTGAGTTTCCTCAGGTGCACCCCTGGGGGTGACTGCTGTGCGGGCTTGGCAGTGGGCACCCCCTTTGTCTCCATCCTCAGCTCCCTCAGGGCTCACCGTCCAGGCCATAATGCATGGCTTGGCGGCTGCAGTATCTGTTGTCTACTGACAGTTTACTGATAGTTTTAGTTCTCAGCCGCCATTTATTTACCACTCTCTTCTGGACGAACATTTAGTTGCTTCCACTTTCCATCAGCACAAAGGTGCACATTGTACATATTGAAATGCCTCCTTTGGTATATGGGTGAGGGCTTCTCCAGGGCAGAAATGAGGGTGACACTGCCCCTCCCCCCTCCCCCCCTGAAAATTAGAAATATGGCCGTGGAGCCCCTGAGGGGCTGCAGAGTTCCTCAGATCATGCTAGTGAGTGGGAGGATGCAGTGATCTTAGCCCCGGGGCTCCCTCTTCCTTTCTACTAGAAGTCTCCACCCTGAAGGGAGTGAGAGGGCCAGGGCACCAGGCTGCGGGGGAGGAGGTAAGGGGGGTTGGGCCGCAGCAGCTCTCCCCAAGATGCTGGCAGGCTCAGAGGAGACAACTGCTGAGGCCCCACAGAGGCCCCTGAGGAGCCATCATGTGGGTACCCAGAGGGGAAATACATGCTTGCCAAGGGCTCCTGGGCCCCACGTTTCCTCAGAACCCTCTCTTGGGTGCCCCAGTTTGGAGAGAGGCTCTGTCAGGGATGATACTGGACTTAAAAGCTAGGAGGTCCTCTTGAGGGGCCCAGTCCTCTCAAGCTCAACCCAGAGACCGTCCACCAGTCCTAAGTCCGCTAGGTTGTGGCTACCTGTCACACTTCCCTGTGGCCCAGGCACTCAGACCAAACCAGTCAGGCAGGCAACGGGGCAAGATCTGAGGGAGAGGCCAGCAAAGACACCAAGCCAGGCCTCAGAAACGCCAGCTCGTGTCCACAAGAGCCCCTGCCAGGCGCTGTGCTGGGCCTGCTGGGGACAGCTACGGAAGGCACTGCTTGCTGAGGTCAAGCCAGCACAAG
Source organism: Oreotragus oreotragus (assembly GCA_006410675.1). Taxonomy (NCBI): domain Eukaryota; kingdom Metazoa; phylum Chordata; class Mammalia; order Artiodactyla; family Bovidae; genus Oreotragus; species Oreotragus oreotragus. Next base: position 449,741 of record SJYX01013283.1, on the reverse strand, counting down.
AATATGACATCCAACCTAACAAGTAAGACAGAATGAACTCAACGTTCAGTAACTAACAACTCTCAGTACTTCCTGGGAACTGACATGCCAGGCTCCGTGCTAAGTTCTTTATTCCATTGCCCCTATCATCACATTAACCCTGTGCGGTGGGCTTTATTATAACCCTGTTTTGTTTTTTTTACAGATGAGAAAATAGCTCAGAGAGGTTAAAGAACTTGGTCCAGGTCCCGCAGCTAGTAAACCATATGCCTGGGACTCAGACCCATGCTTCTAACTCTGGCCTTCTGCTACCAAAGGGTTCTTAATCTTGAGAGTCATGGACCCCCTTGAGACTCTAATGACAGCTCTGAACCTTCTAATCAGAAAAGTGCCTGCAATATAAACACCCAACCCACTCACAGGCGTGAGGCCCCCTTCCTGAGCAGGTGGCCTGTGCTCAGAAGGGCCCCAGGCCTGTTGTTGCCATCATGAAATTTTTAATCCTTTCTGAACAATGGGTTCCACATTTTGTTTTGCCCTGGGCCCTGCAGATTATGTCCTGCATAAGCCTGCACTTCTCATGCACAAGCCACACACACCACAACTTGCAAACAACTTCAGATGTGCAGGAATCCCATGAGACCATTCAGAGACGCAAGAAAGACACTTTTTGCTTTCCCCTGCTTCCTGGAAGGCCGTGTATGTGTACACACTGCATGTGTGTGTCTGCAGGTGTGTGTGTGTGTGAGAGTGAGTGTGCTGTGCGCGTAGTGGCATGCTGTCAGGTGGAACTGTGTTCCCCGGGGAAGGGAGCAGAGGAGGAGGTGGTGGGCTTGACACCGCCCTCCACACAGTTTGTGGAGCAACTGCTTCACCTCTGAGAGAGGAAACCCAGTCCTGATGATAAACAGCCCTGGTACTAAACCCATGTCCTTAAAAACCTGCCACCTCCTGAGACAGGACAAGGAGGCTTTGTCCAGATGGCAGCCTCAGGGTAAACACAGAAAGGTGGCCAGAGGCGGATGCTCAGGCCTAGGACTCTCTGTGCCCACCCTTGAGAGCAGAGACTCCTTGGTGAGGGAGGCACTGGGGTGGCACATGTGTCCCTGAGGACACAGAGGGCAGAGAGAGCCTTTACAGTCAGGAGCGGGCTGCAGGGGGCCTTTATGCAGTTTTCGCTCTGATCTGTGTCACCTTGGGCAAGTGCTTTAATCACTGTGACTCAGTTTTCCCATCTGTTTAATGGGTGTTGTTGTTTAGTTGCTCAGTTGTATCTGACTTTTTGCGACCCCATGGACTGCAGCATGCCAGGCTTCCCTGTCCTTCACTATCTCCCGGAGTTTGCTCAAACTCATGTCCATTGAATCAGTAGTGCGATCCAACCATCTCATCCTTTTTCACCCTCTTCCCCTCTGCCCTCAGGCTTTCCCACCATCAGGGTCCTTTCCAATGAGTTGGTTCTTCACATCAGATGGCTAAAGTATTGGAGCTTCAGCTTCAGCATTAGTCCTTCCAATGAACATTCAGGGTTGATTTCCTTTAGAATGGACTGGTTTGATCTTCTTGCATTCCAAGGGACTCTCAAGAATCTTCTCTAGCACCACAGTTCAAAAGGCATCAGTTCTTCAGCAACTCTCACATCCTTACTGTTTATCAGGGATAACAGTAATACCACCCCTGAGGTTATTGTGAGTGTTGAATTTAGTCGAATGTCCTTCCAACATAGCACAATAAATGATAGCTATTGTTGCATTCCTGGAGGAGGAAATGGCAGCCCACTCCAGTATTCTTGCCTGAAAAATTCCATGGACAGAGGAGCCTGGCGGGCTACAGTCCATGGAGTCGCAAAGAGTCAGGCATGACTNGTCCTGGGTCTTCTCATCCTGAGTTTCCTCAGGTGCACCCCTGGGGGTGACTGCTGTGCGGGCTTGGCAGTGGGCACCCCCTTTGTCTCCATCCTCAGCTCCCTCAGGGCTCACCGTCCAGGCCATAATGCATGGCTTGGCGGCTGCAGTATCTGTTGTCTACTGACAGTTTACTGATAGTTTTAGTTCTCAGCCGCCATTTATTTACCACTCTCTTCTGGATGAACATTTAGTTGCTTCCACTTTCCATCAGCACAAAGGTGCACATTGTACATATTGAAATGCCTCCTTTGGTATATGGGTGAGGGCTTCTCCAGGGCAGAAATGAGGGTGACACTGCCCCTCCCCCCTCCCCCCCTGAAAATTAGAAATATGGCCGTGGAGCCCCTGAGGGGCTGCAGAGTTCCTCAGATCATGCTGGTGAGTGGGAGGATGCAGTGATCTTAGCCCCGGGGCTCCCTCTTCCTTTCCACTAGAAGTCTCCACCCTGAAGGGAGTGAGAGGGCCAGGGCACCAGGCTGCGGGGGAGGAGGTAAGGGGGGTTGGGCCGCAGCAGCTCTCCCCAAGATGCTGGCAGGCTCAGAGGAGACAACTGCTGAGGCCCCACAGAGGCCCCTGAGGAGCCATCATGTGGGTACCCAGAGGGGAAATACATGCTTGCCAAGGGCTCCTGGGCCCCACGTTTCCTCAGAACCCTCTCTTGGGTGCCCCAGTTTGGAGAGAGGCTCTGTCAGGGATGATACTGGACTTAAAAGCTAGGAGGTCCTCTTGAGGGGCCCAGTCCTCTCAAGCTCAACCCAGAGACCGTCCACCAGTCCTAAGTCCGCTAGGTTGTGGCTACCTGTCACACTTCCCTGTGGCCCAGGCACTCAGACCAAACCAGTCAGGCAGGCAACGGGGCAAGATCTGAGGGAGAGGCCAGCAAAGACACCAAGCCAGGCCTCAGAAACGCCAGCTCGTGTCCACAAGAGCCCCTGCCAGGCGCTGTGCTGGGCCTGCTGGGGACAGCTACGGAAGGCACTGCTTGCTGAGGTCAAGCCAGCACAAGAATATGACATCCAACCTAACAAGTAAGACAGAATGAACTCAACGTTCAGTAACTAACAACTCTCAGTACTTCCTGGGAACTGACATGCCAGGCTCCGTGCTAAGTTCTTTATTCCATTGCCCCTATCATCACATTAACCCTGTGCGGTGGGCTTTATTATAACCCTGTTTTGTTTTTTTTACAGATGAGAAAATAGCTCAGAGAGGTTAAAGAACTTGGTCCAGGTCCCGCAGCTAGTAAACCATATGCCTGGGACTCAGACCCATGCTTCTAACTCTGGCCTTCTGCTACCAAAGGGTTCTTAATCTTGAGAGTCATGGACCCCCTTGAGACTCTAATGACAGCTCTGAACCTTCTAATCAGAAAAGTGCCTGCAATATAAACACCCAACCCACTCACAGGCGTGAGGCCCCCTTCCTGAGCAGGTGGCCTGTGCTCAGAAGGGCCCCAGGCCTGTTGTTGCCATCATGAAATTTTTAATCCTTTCTGAACAATGGGTTCCACATTTTGTTTTGCCCTGGGCCCTGCAGATTATGTCCTGCATAAGCCTGCACTTCTCATGCACAAGCCACACACACCACAACTTGCAAACAACTTCAGATGTGCAGGAATCCCATGAGACCATTCAGAGACGCAAGAAAGACACTTTTTGCTTTCCCCTGCTTCCTGGAAGGCCGTGTATGTGTACACACTGCATGTGTGTGTCTGCAGGTGTGTGTGTGTGTGAGAGTGAGTGTGCTGTGCGCGTAGTGGCATGCTGTCAGGTGGAACTGTGTTCCCCGGGGAAGGGAGCAGAGGAGGAGGTGGTGGGCTTGACACCGCCCTCCACACAGTTTGTGGAGCAACTGCTTCACCTCTGAGAGAGGAAACCCAGTCCTGATGATAAACAGCCCTGGTACTAAACCCATGTCCTTAAAAACCTGCCACCTCCTGAGACAGGACAAGGAGGCTTTGTCCAGATGGCAGCCTCAGGGTAAACACAGAAAGGTGGCCAGAGGCGGATGCTCAGGCCTAGGACTCTCTGTGCCCACCCTTGAGAGCAGAGACTCCTTGGTGAGGGAGGCACTGGGGTGGCACATGTGTCCCTGAGGACACAGAGGGCAGAGAGAGCCTTTACAGTCAGGAGCGGGCTGCAGGGGGCCTTTATGCAGTTTTCGCTCTGATCTGTGTCACCTTGGGCAAGTGCTTTAATCACTGTGACTCAGTTTTCCCATCTGTTTAATGGGTGTTGTTGTTTAGTTGCTCAGTTGTATCTGACTTTTTGCGACCCCATGGACTGCAGCATGCCAGGCTTCCCTGTCCTTCACTATCTCCCGGAGTTTGCTCAAACTCATGTCCATTGAATCAGTAGTGCGATCCAACCATCTCATCCTTTTTCACCCTCTTCCCCTCTGCCCTCAGGCTTTCCCACCATCAGGGTCCTTTCCAATGAGTTGGTTCTTCACATCAGATGGCTAAAGTATTGGAGCTTCAGCTTCAGCATTAGTCCTTCCAATGAACATTCAGGGTTGATTTCCTTTAGAATGGACTGGTTTGATCTTCTTGCATTCCAAGGGACTCTCAAGAATCTTCTCTAGCACCACAGTTCAAAAGGCATCAGTTCTTCAGCAACTCTCACATCCTTACTGTTTATCAGGGATAACAGTAATACCACCCCTGAGGTTATTGTGAGTGTTGAATTTAGTCGAATGTCCTTCCAACATAGCACAATAAATGATAGCTATTGTTGCATTCCTGGAGGAGGAAATGGCAGCCCACTCCAGTATTCTTGCCTGAAAAATTCCATGGACAGAGGAGCCTGGCGGGCTACAGTCCATGGAGTCGCAAAGAGTCAGGCATGACTGAGTAACTGAGCATATTGTTGTATTATTATTAAAAACTGGATAGGAGGACAAGGCTTCAAGCATAACAGCTGTGCTTTTAGTTTGGGGCTTTATTCTTCTTGTTTTTAATTATGCCCATATGAGATACCACTGTAGGGGGAAGGATTCTGTGGCTAACAACTAGGGGACCAGTGCTGGGACGGGAAGTGCCCTGAGGGGAGGTGAGAATCTGGGGGGAGGTTCATCCCTCAGGACAGGGGTCCCAAGATCCCAGGAGGGACCTGGGCTGGCCCAGAGTCTGACGCTGGGGCTGTCTGCAGCAGTTGGGTTTGAACAGGAGAATTTCTTTTCAATAACAACAACAAAGGCTGTTTCTTTGTCTTTAAGGGTGACAGATTCCTGGGTTCCCATCCTTCCCCCACCACCCCCGCCATCAGGGAGGAGCTGCTCCTGGTGCACATATGAACCGCCTCCTGCCTCAGAGCAGAGCAGGGTGTTCAGGGGCTGAAGGAGGCTAGCGGCAGGGCTAGAGTGATACCCTACACTGGGGCTTCCGCCAGGTCAGAGCTCCACCTGCGCTGGGGGTCTGCCCGGGGCTCTACAGGACCGGCTGAGCGGGTGGCCTTTAGTTACCACTGTTCAGTCTTCACATCTCCCAGAGTAGATGTGATTTTGAAGTTCATCCCTGCCATGCGTGTGTGCTAAGTCATCTCGCTTGTGACCCTGTGGACTGTAGCCTGCCAGGCTCCTCTGTCCATGGGATTCTCCAGGCAAGAATACTGGAGTGGGCTGCCGTGCTCTCCTGCAAGGGGTCTTCCCGACCCAGGGATCGACTCCGTGTCTCTTATGCCTCCAGCATTGGCAGGAGGGTTCTTTACCGCTAGTGTCACCTGGGAAGCCATAAGTGCAGTTAACATTGTTTTATTTAAGATTATTATTTTTTTATTTAGCTGCGCCGGGTCTTAGATCCCATGGCATGCGGGATCTTTGATCTTCATCATAACATGCAGGATCTGCAGCTGTGGCATGTGAATTCTTAGTTGCAGCATGTGGGATCCGCAAAGCAAACCCAGGCCCCCTACATTGGGAACACAGAGTCTTAGCCGCTGGACCACCAGGGAAGTCCCTAAGCTGACATTTTTGAGGGTTTCTACCTGCTGAGTTCTCTCCTAAGCTCTTTGTCTACATTATCTCGTTATACTTCACAGCAGTCATGTAACTCCCAGAGTTATCACAGATGAGGAAAATGAGACTAGAAAGGGACAATAACCAGGCAACAAGCTCCAGTTCCGTTCAGGGGATGTCGGAACTACATCCCCAACCATGGGCCACTCAGACCCTGGGCCCCAAGCCCACAACTTCACGCTGACTTCTCTCCACGGGACAGAGGCCCAAGGAGGCCATCAGGGTCTGAAGGCCAAGAGGGAGCGGTCCTGTGTGCCCTCTTCCTCCTCTGGCCAGGATGACTGATGACTCATTCTAAATAACCCTCACACCTTGGTGGCAGAGGAAACTCTGAGCATTACTTTCAGATAAAAAACAAAAAAATCAGATTGGATAAAGTGCTTGACCCATCGTAAGTGTTGCATAACTGTCTGCTGTTATCATTAGCTTTTGAATGGGGTCACTGGCCTCCCCAACCCGCTTTGAGGATGCTCTATAATCCTCCATTGGAAGGGTGAGGACTCAGCCTGAGGGTGAGTAACTGCTGCGGCCACTCACACGCCTCATTCCTGGCACCTTGACCCTCATAGACACATCATCCCCCTGCTAGAGCCCTGAGTAATAGGGGCGGGGGGCGGGTTGTGAGTGGATGCCCCCAGGGAGAGAGAGGTAAGCCAGAAATCAGAGAGACATAGCGAGGAACTCAGGAGGCCAGGTATGGCCTGACCATTCCCCAGGTGTGTGGCCTGGGGTGGGACGCTGACCCGCTTTCACGGGAGACATGGCAGAGAATGATAGACGCGACACCTTGACCACACCCCAGCCCGGCTACTCTGAGTCCTCTTGTGGAGCGGGCCTTAACCTTGAACTAGAAAGAGCTGAACAGGACGTCCCTGGTGGCACAGTGAATAAGAACCTGCCTGTCAATGCTGGGAACACAGGCTCCATCCCTGGTCCAGGGAAGATGCCCCATGCTGCGGGCAGCTGAGGCCATGTGCCTCAACTACTGAGCCCATGCTCTGCAGCAAGAGAAGCCCATACACCACAGTGCAGAGCAGCTCCTTCTCACTGCAGCTAGAGAAAGCCCGTGCAAAGCAATGAAGACCCAGCATAGTGGAAAGAAATGTAAAAAGTAAAGAGACCTGAACAGACACGAACAGTTTCTAACAGCTCTGGGCCACGTTCCTAGGATGGATGCTGGTCCCTTCTAAAGTGCCCACTTGGAAGAACCCATGGCTGCTGATAGAACTGACTGTCCCAGCTGTTGCCTGAAGAGATGGCCCGCCTCCCAGCCTCCATGGGAGGGGAGGAGCACAACCTCTAGAAGGCCAGTTAGGCAACACTCAGGGCTTTCATTTGGACCAACACCTTGGTCTTCACTACCCCGAGTCTCCTGAGCTTACCCACCTCCCTCTTCCCTCATCCTCCCTTTGAAAAGCCCAGGCACCTCTGCACAAGTCCAGGTTGAGCTTTGCTCACACCTGACTCCTCCCTACTGCAATGGTTCTTACTGATTAAAATCTGTCCAGACCGCTCTGACTAGTGCCATGCTCTTTCGTCTCCCTCAGAGGCATCTCAGGCCCGCTGTGAGAGTTTAGATGAGATGCTCAGCCCGTTGCTGGGCATGGCCTTGCTCATCGGGCATCTCCACCAGGTGTGTTATACTTTTTGTAGGTGGAAGGTGTTAGAAAATGACAGGCAAGAACATTGACACCAAGACTTAAAAACGTTCCGATTGTTTTCTTCCTCTCTGGGCTAAGCAGAGAGGAATCCTGCACCAGTCCAACAGAAGGCTTACTGGGGGGTGGTGTTGGGCCAAGATGAAAACTTAGGAAGATAAAGATGGGATCTGTGTCCAGTGGGGCTGGGAGAAGAAAAGGGTAAGAACCTGGGATAGAGGGCAAAAAGGTATGTGAATCCATATACAAGCACACACACCCTTTCCCATGTCCAGTTTGTTTATGTCAGACCCTAGGAGGCGCGGTAGGTCAGCTGTCACACCTCCCAGATCTATGCTGGGGCCAGACCACCATCCCAGTTGGTAAAGATGGGAAAGACAGAGGTATCTTCCTTCTAGATCAGGGCTATGGGTGGGACCTGAGAGATGAGAGCCCAACTACTGTCTGTTCTAAGGAGAACACTGCATCCTATTTGGGTGGAGATGGTAGAGAGGAAGAGGGGTTTTAATTTATAGGAAGTTTTCAACATCCTAGATGAAGATTTTATTTATAAGAATCCTCGTTTAAATAGATATCATGTTTTTTAAGGACAAGTGTAAGAGAGGTTTTATAAAGTATGATCCTTGCTTTTGGAGACTGACAAGAATAACATGATTAATTCTCATCATCAACATGGCTCCAAATGCTTTATAGACCTCCCATTTCAGAAGAAGTAATTATCACCTTGGATGGAGAGTTAAAATTAGACAGACTAAGGTACAAGCTATTCATCTTATTGGCTCTGTGTGACCTTGAACAAGAATTATAGGCTGAGTTATGTCCTCCAAAATTCATATGCTGAACTCCTAACTCTCAGAACCTCGGAATGTGACCTTATTTAGAAATAGGATTGTTAAAGATGGAATGAGTTAAAATGAGGTCATATTGGAGAAGGGAGGGCCCCTAATCCAATATGACTGATGTCCTTATAAAAAGGGAGAACTTGGAGGCAGACACGCATAAGGAGAACACCATGTGAAGATAAAGGCAGAGACTGGGGTGAAGGTTCTACCAGCCAAGAAACACCAAGGATGTCAGCAAACTACCAGAGCTAGGAGACAGGACTGGGACAGATTCTCCTTCACTCCTCACAGAAGGGACCAACCCTGTTGACACCTGATCTCAGACTTCTAGCCTCCAGAGCTCTGAGACAATCAATTTCTGTTGTCTAAGCCACCCAGTCTGTGGTACCCTGCTACGGCAGCCCTAGCATGGCACCTCACCACTCAGTCTCAGTTTTCTTGTCTGTAAAATGGGGATAATAATAGTACCTACTGGGAGGGGCTGTACAGAGGTAGGGGGAAATAAAAGCGTCATTACGGGATTATATGAAATCATGTACATGAAATTGTGTAAAGCATTATAGAATTTAAATAATTTTTTTATTTCATTCAATTTTTAAAAAATGGTAAAAAAAGGAAAGTACAATACTTACTATAGCAGAGATAGTGACAGACACCAAACGTTTTGTTTGTTCCCCCATATTTCCCACCCTCCTGAAATTGGGTAGGTATCATGTGATTAGCTCTGGCCAGTGGCCTGTGGGCTGAATGACATACCCTTTCTCTTGTGGGAGAAAGGGTAAAAGAGATGGCGTACAACCCTCCAGTTTTTTTCTCTGCCTCAGCACCAAGGCCTCCTGTTCAGTTGGTTGAGTGACAAGATTAAAGCTACCTGGCTTGCTGAGTCACTGTATGAAGGAAGGAAAGATGCCCCAGAGAGGTTCATGGACCCACAGCAGACTTCATGTAGATAAGTAAATCCTTGTTATGTTAGGCCCTGAGACTTTGGGAACTGTTTGTTACCATGGCACACTCTATCCTATGCAGATTAAAACACTACCTCTAGGACTGTTGTGAGGATTAAATGGGTCAATATATATAAAGCAAATGGCATACAGTACTGCTACGGCTAAGTTGCGTCAGTCGTGTCCGACTCTGTGCCACCCCATAGATGGCAGCCCAACAGGCTCCTCTGTCTCTGGGATTCTCCAGGCAAGAATACTGGAGTGGGTTGTCATTTCCTTCTCCAGTGCATGAAAGTGAAAAGTGAAAGTGAAGTTGCTCAGTCATGTCCGACTCTTCGCGACCCCATGGACTGCAGCCCACCAGGCCCCTCCGTCCATGGGATTCTCCAGGCAAGAGTACTGGAGTGGGTTGCCATTGCCTTCTCCGGGCATATAGTAGGATGTCAGTTATAACAGTAAAGGTTAGCTACAGCTGTGTGACTGTAGGTAGGATATGTGACCTCTCTGAGCCTGTTTCCCCTTGAAAATATTAGAAGCAATGACAGCATCTACTATGGAATTGCTGGAGGGATTAAATAAAGTTCTACTTATAAGTGCCTGGCCTAGGGGTGGTAGAGTGTGTTCATTCTTCTCTCTCTGCTTCTCATTATGGCGGCCTGGCCAATGTGCTTGCCTGCCTGTCTTTCTGAGGCTCCTCTGAGCAGGACTTGGCCGGCAGCCACTGACCTTTCCCTCCCTGATGAAAATGCACTGGGCCCCATTCTGCGGTGAAGTCATTCCGAAGCATCTGCTCTGTGTTTTGTAAATCTTCCTACAGTGGGGCTGGAGGCCCACCCTGACACTGCTGCCAGGTCTTGGAGGCGGCTTTATGCCCATGCAGACTGAGGACCAGCTGTGTGCTAGGCAGACTGCACTTCCCAGGGCTGGCCAAAGTCTTGCGCTCCGTGGACCTCGGCTTTTCCATGGATCAAGATGAGTCAGCTTTCCTTGGGCTGCGTCATGAGGAAGGCGTGCCACAGGGGCTTTCTGTGCCATGTGCGAGGAAAGGGAACATTTCTCTTGAACCAAGGGAAGAGGGAGGACGTTAAGACACCAGTGGACCTGCAAACTGAGAGCTGAGAGCTGAAAGCTGTGACCAAGTGCTGAGGCCCCAAAGATCAGCCAGAACCAGGGGCAGAGCAGGGATGTGCAGAAATGACCTCTGTGAAGTTACAGACCTGCTAAATCAGAGAGAGATGTCAAGATTTTCCTTTAATGTAAAAAAGGAATAGATATTCAATAAGGCCATGGTTGAGAACAGCTGGATTCTAGTAAGTACTTCACTGCTAACAGCTGCTTGTGCTGAATGTGCTTTTGTAGTTGATCTCACTTCAGCTGGCCCTTGTGGTGTTAGCGGTGGTTCTCCCAGGATCTCCTGGGCCCTGATGCCGAATCCAGCCTCTGTACCTTGACAACAAATTAAATCTCAGAGACAGAGTTTTGGGTGAAGTAGAGAATAGTTTTATCGCTTTGCCAGGCAAAGGCACAGAGGTCTAATGTTCTCAGAACTGTGTGTCCCAACCTGGAGGTGGGTAATGAGGGGTTTTATAGTAATGGTTCAAGGAGGAGGGCATGATCAGCTCATGGACATTCTTCTGATAGGTTGGTGGTGAGGTCAGTGGGCGTCAGCATCATCAACTTTCTGGTTTCAGCTTTCTGGAGTCTCACAGCTTGGGAGCAGCATACAGCAAACTTTTTCCCCCTTTGGGGATTTCAGCATCTGCAGTGTGGCTCAGAAGTATGGCNTCAGTGGGCGTCAGCATCATCAACTTTCTGGTTTCAGCTTTCTGGAGTCTCACAGCTTGGGAGCAGCATACAGCAAACTTTTCCCCCCAGTGGGGATTTCAGCATCTGCAGTGTGGCTCAGAAGTATGGCTATGTGTATTCCCTGAGGGGAACCAGGACCCTGCCCCACACTGCCCTATTGTTCCTTGACTGTTCCACCCTGTCTCCAAATCCATTCCCTTCCCTAATTAGTGACCGTCTGAATCTGCGGCTAGGAACTCAGGCAAGGTCATGGAGGCTGAATGAAGCCTATTTCCTGTAATCAAGAAATGGGGAACACAGAAAGACTTTTGTGCCCAGGAGCCCCATGGGGTCCTGTTTGGCTTCAGCCCCTTTAAATAGCAGTTGTCCAGATCCCACTCCAGATCACTTGAGTCACTCTCTGAGGACTCAGGAGGCAGTGGCTCTCAAAGTGTGGACCAGGGACGTGCAGCACCAGGGCAATGGTTAAAACGCAAGTTCCCCAGCCCCATCCCAGACCAACTGAATCAGAAACTCTGGGGTGGGGTCCCCACGTCTGCAGTTTAACAAGTCCTCCAGGAGAGTCCTACGCACAGGAAAAGTTTAAGAAACAGTAGATTTTGGTATATAATGCCACTTGTTTTCTGCCTTATATTTGGCCGTGCTGGGTCTCTGTCGCTGCATATGGGCTTTCTCCAGGTGCAGCGAGCAGGGGCTGCTCTCCAGGTGCGGCGCACGGGCTTCCCGCCGCAGTGGCCTCTCATTGCAGAGAAAGTTTAAGAAACAGTAGATTTTGGTATATAATGCCACTTGTTTTCTGCCTTATTTTTGGCCGTGCTGGGTCTCTGTCGCTGCATATGGGCTTTCTCCAGGTGCAGCGAGCAGGGGCTGCTCTCCAGGTGCGGCGCACGGGCTTCCCGCCGCAGTGGCCTCTCATTGCAGAGCGCGGTGTCTAGAGCACAGGCTCAGTAGTCACGCTACACTGGCTCAGTTGTTCCATGGCATGTGCGATCTTCCCGGATCGGGGATCGAACCCATGTCTCCTGCATCTGCAGGTAGATTCTTTACCACTGAGCCATCAGGGAAGGCCAGCTGGTAGTTTTAATGTGTGTCCAGAGTTGGAAACTCCCGGGTTAGTTTAGGACCTTTGTGTTTTTAAAAGAAGTGAGTGGGTGAGGATTGAGTTTAGTGGCCTCTTCAGTGGTGGCTTATTTCCTCCCTGCTGAGGTTCAGAGTTTAGGATGAGAGGAGCTGGCCTCTCCTCCCTGTATGTTGAAAGGGGACAGCGACCTCCCTGTTCTCTGAATATCTTCTGCACACGTAAGTGAGCACGAGGCCGCACGGTGCATGCTGCTACCCCTCTGCTCTTTCACCAATGCTCATAACAGGGGAGGCTGACAGGCTCAGGGCATCCTTGATGACTGTATTTTGAGACAGTACTGCAAAATGCAAAGAGGTGGAGCCCAGGCTTCCTTAGCTGCAGCTTAGTGAGTCCCAGCTAAGCCAAGTTCACACCCTGAAAACATAAAGCCTTTTTCTTGGGTTTTTGGCACATTCTTCACAATCCTAATCCTGGAGGAATTAATTTCTCATTTTGGAGTAATAGAATAGTTGTGGGAAGTGGGTGGAGTGGGAATGTCTAGGAATCACAGCTTTTTTTTTTTTTTTCATTCACTTCTTTATTTTCAGTTTAATGTCCCTGACTACTTGCTCCTGATGCTCCACCCAGCAACAGTTCCTCTGCTTTGTCTTGGGATCATGTATTGGTATTTCCAAGCAGAAGGGACTAAAGTACGCATCTGGGTTAAAGCGACTGGAGGATGAAATCTGGCTGGAACTCTATACCCTCTGCCTGGAAGGAGGTGTGTGCATGTGTGTGCACCTGTGTATGTCTATGTAGGGGATGGAACATGTCCCCTGATCTGGTTCTTCCACACCTGGAGAAATCTGTGACCCATATGAGCCAGCTCTTGTCTAGTGAGGGGCCACAGGGGAGGAAAGAAATCGAGGGTAGGTGGACAGCTGCTGGAGGCTTCTGTGGGTTCCACGGGCATCTCTTTCTCTCCCTGGCTCAGCCCTCTGGATTCTGAACACATCAGCTTCCTGTACATGCCTTGCGCCCCAGGCGCACCTCAGTCCTCACTTGGTTATTAACCACCCTCCTCTTTCCTGTCTGTCTCTGCCTTTCAGGGCTTCTGCTGGCAACACTGTGGGGTTTCTCCTTGGCTTCTTCCAAGTCTGCTGGGCTAAGGGAGATGTCTTGGATTTATGAAAATCAGCCCCATATTGGGGCCAGATGCTTCAGAGAAAATGAGGTGATCAGGACGAAGTCAAGAAACACACAGGGGAAAGGAGGAGGCCCAGCAGTGAAGGGCAGTCTCCTCCAGGGGCTTCTGAAAAGTCTCCTTTCTCCGCGCAGCCTCTGCTCCTTCTCCTCCCAAACCAAACATTTGCTTATGGTTTTTGTAAACTTCCATGTCTCACTCTGGGGCCAGCACACCAGTGTTTGCTGGGCTGTTTCTTCCTCTCTGTGGACAGGGGCGAGGAGGACGGAACACGGGAGTCCTGGCAAGTGTGAATTGAATGCCTTGCAGGAAGTTGAGGGCAAATGCCAGCCCTGAGTGGGGACAGCTAGCAGACGTGGCTTTCCAAGGTGGGTGAGGAAGCAGGCAAATGCTCAGGCCCTTCTCCTTCCTAATTGCGTGACTTGTATTATCAGAAACATAGTCAGTCATAGAAATCATAGCAGTGGTGATGACAAATCACCCTGGGGCACTGTACTGAGAATGTCACACATACCTTCTCATTTAGAGCCCCCAACAGCCCCTGAGCAGGCGCTTTGGTGGTGTTATTACCTCCATTTTTACTCTGACACTCAGAGAGGTTTCCATGAATCAGGGATGGAACTGAGATTTGAACTCACGCAGCCGGATTCCAAGGGCTACACTCATTTTTGTCTTTGTTTATATACATCATTTATTTGGGCACGGGATCTTTGATCTTCATTGTGGCATGCAGGTTCTTATAGTTGCAGCATTCGATCTCTTAGTTGTAGCACTTGGAATCCAATTTCCTGACCAGGGATCAGACCCAGGTCGCCTGCACTGGGAGCATGGAATCTTAGCTACTGGACCGCCGGAGAAGTCCCCAGACACTATGGTCTTAAACGCTATGTGATGAGTGTAAGGAATCCATGTTTGTTAAAGAAATTGTTTAAATTTCAGATAAGTAATTTACTGTCAACAGTTTGGTGTATGTCTTTCCAATCATTTCTCTGTGCAAAATATTTCACATTATAAAAAAACATTTTATGTAAATGGAATTTTATAGACTACTTTTAATATATCCTATATATCTTTAAGGTCATAAAAGGCCTTCTGTATGATTATTTTAATAGTTGCAAAGTATCCCATCGTATGTGTAACCATAATTTATTTGACCAGTTCCTTATTATTCATAGTTAAGAGGTTTTTTCTGTTTGTTTTTCACTATTAGAAATGTTTAATGATTTAAACATTAAATCTTAGTATTCAGCCACAGTTATTTCCTTAGAATAAACTCCTGTACTGGATTTGCCGGATGAAAGGGTATGAAAAATGTTAAGGTATTTGGTGCATATTACCAAACTTTCCTCCCAGCAGATGAATGGGTGTTTCTCTATGCCTTCACCAGCATCAGGTTTTAGTATTTCAAAAGACTGTTGCCAATTTAAGAGGTCGTTGTTGTTTTAGTTTGCATTGCTTGGCTGTCTGCTGAGTTTGAGCTTTATGCCTGGGTATACTGTGGGCCTGTATCTGGAGAGCAGGAGAATTTCCTCCAGCAGCTCTGCGGGTGATATTTCTGTCTTAGCTCCAGCCTTCTGGCATTGAAAGCAAGTCCTAAAGAGGATCTCTGGCCCCACTGCTTCTTTCTTGGCCAGGATCCTATGAGTGCTGTTCACAGAGGCAGATGACATCTGCAGGGATTGCCTAAGATCCCAGACAACTGGACTGACAAGTGCCTTTTATATACCCCTGTCACCAAGAATAGGATTGAGGGTGCCGAAGGCCTGAGCACGCACAGGTCCCCACAGTGATGTGGCACGGCTGTCCTGAACTCCAGTCTGGAGCTGAAAGACCTGGGTTTGCAACCTGGTCCACCCAGGGTCTGCCTCTCCAAGGCTTAGTTTCCTTGCCAGTAAAATGGGGGGAATAATGTGTAAAATGATCAAATCAAGAGCCAATTTCACAGGGATGGAAGGATCATCCAAGGAGATAATGCTTAGAAGGTACTGGGCATGTACCAAACTCAATAAATCATCATTATTATGATTATTTTTAAAATTGTTCTTTGTGACATTATATATGAGATTACTCATCTTTACCTTCCCCTCCCTGCCCCCTCACCAACAGACACACAGCAACTGCAAATCAGTTTTCTTCTCCTTTTTTTTGGCTACCGTGGATGGCATATGAGATCTTAGTTCCCCAACCAGGATTCAAAGCCATGCCCGCTGCAGTGGACACATGGAGTCTTAACCACTGGACCACTGGGGAAGTTCTTCATTATGATTACTGATCAGTTGTGAGTATCTGGAGGGTTCTGAGAGAGGTATTTTGAGGGAATGGAGGTCTTAGGCCTCTGAGGAGACTGATAAAGCTCAGGGAGCTGTTGCTACAGGTAGAGACTGAGTGAGGTTGCAGTGCCAAGGTCAGAAAGGAGCTGGTGACTTACACTTGAACCAGTGAGGTCCAAACCACTTGCGATTGGACAGTTCCACCTGTCATATGCAGGGAGGGATGGACACAATCATTGGGTCTGATGGTAGGTTTTATTTTTCCCTTATTGGGAATTTATTGGGACAGATGATTACAAATTAAGCCATATCAGAATTGTTGAGGTTCCAGTGAAATGGAAAGGAGAGAAGTAAGTGATACTGAGTCTGCCTGGCAAGCCTGACAAGCGCTGTCTGTTGTCAGCCAGACAGGGACGGTGCCCTTCGCTTCCATGCCCTGCAGCCCGGTGTGGGGGCTGCATGCTGTGAGCACAGAGCCACTGCTTGTTGGGCTGAACTACTGCAACTTTTTATCGCAGCAAATTCCTTAAATCTTGCAGACGCTCCGTTCCTTTATCTTTAAAAGGGGGAAATCATTTCCACCTCAGTTGAGAGCAGTACTGAGGATTCAATAACAGATGGTGAGTGAGTCCCCAGGATAGTGCTAGGGTCACTGTAGGAGCTCAGGAAATGTTCATTAAATGAAAGTGGTGCCAAAAGACGGAAACAACCCAAGGACCCGTCCGCTTATGAGTTCATAAGCAAAATGTGGTTTATCCACACAATGGGCTATTATCCAGCCTTAAAAAGGAATGAATACATCCTACAACATGGATGGACTTTGAAAATACTATGCTAAGTGAAAGAAGCCAGAAACAGGAGGTCACATATCGTATGATTCCATTTATAGGAAATGTCCAGAATAGACAAATCCATAGAGACACGCGCAGACTTGCAGTCGCAGGGCATACGGGGTTCCCTTTTAGGGTGATGAGAAGGTTCTAGATGATGGTTACATATCGTGTGCATGTGTGCATGCTCAGTTGCCTCAGGCGTGTCTGACTGTCATGACTCTCTGTGACCCTATGGACTCTAGTCCATCAGGCTCCTCAGTCCATGGGATTCACCAGGCAAGAATACTGGAGTGGGTTGCCATTTCCCTCTCCAGGTTACACATTATGAATGTCCTACTTTCACTAACAGTACATTTTAGGTTATGTGTATATTGCTACAATTGGAAAAAAGTGTTATTCCAACTGCCTCTTAAACTTCCTCTCCATTCATTCATTCATCCACCCACCATTTGTGCTGTGCCAGGAGACACGATGTGAAGGCTTTCACTGAGCCTTAACTACCCGTGAAAGAGAATATGAAGGGCATGCATCAAGAAGCAAGTTGTCAGGAGCATTTCCCTGTTGTGAGCTCCCTGGATTCCTACTTCCAAGGGCAAGTCTCAACACACGTCGTCTCAGCTGTTCCTCTGCTCCCAGCCAAGCCAGACTTGCTTCGAAGTGGCAGGCTTCAGACCAAATCTGAACATACTTCCATTTGGGCCAGCCAGACCCCTCAGGGGCTAGGTTATCAGGGAGGAGTGCTGCCCGTTGGATAATGTTCTGAATGAACTGACTTAAACCCAAATCTTGATTCTCAAGGGTCAGCCTTTCCACTCATACAGACAGAAGGTAGAGGGCAGTTTTTTCCTGGAAAGGGAACTGCTTAAAGAAATCAACTTCAAGTCAGAGGAAAGAGACTGCTGAAACATAGAAGTGGATTAATGAAAGCCTCCAAAAGGAAAGGGAAGATTAGCCCCTACTCACTCAACCAAACTCTGGAAGTTGCTCTGTGGGCCATCTGAGGGTCGTTCCTGGAGGCTCAGCACTGCTTTTTATGATTTGTCCTGCTGGGGCAGATACTGAGGGACCTATTCTATTTGGTCCCAGGTTCCACTGTGAGCTCTATTTAGGATTCCCTATAACTTTAAAAGGGATTCCCTGATGACTCAGTGGTAAAGAATCTACCTTCCAATGCAGGAAATGTGGGTTCAACCCCTGGGTTGGAAAGATCCCCTGGAGAAGGAAACAGCAACCCACACCAGTATTCTCACCATGGGGAATTCCATGGAGGGTGATAGTCCATGGGGTCCCCAAAAACTTAGCAAGTAAACAACACTAGCCTTCAAAATATTTGTTGATTCATTGATTAACTGAGGCATTCAAAAGAGTGTGAACATAGGGTGAAGGACCTCTGTCTTCAAGTAACAGCAGCCACTGTTTACTCAGGGCTTACCATGAACCAGACACGCTACACTCACTCTTCACATTGATACTATCCCTATTTTAATACATGAGCAACCCAAGGCTCAGAGAGGGCAGTTTACTGTCCAAGGTCACAAAGCTGGGACACCTTGCTGGAGAAGAGCAGACTCAGGATGACTTTGGAAAGCTGGCACATAGGGAAGAGGTTAGGCTTGTTCTGTATGATCCCAAAGGAAACCCTTCGGTTCTGGATCTCCACAGCATTTTCGTGGCCTGTGGGGTCCTAACAGATGGAAGTGGGAGACTTGAGGCAAAAGATGGGACAGAAGGGCCTTCAAGGAGTAGGGATGTAGATTCATGTGCTGACACTGCTGGTCATGTCAGCTTCCTGTACCTCTCTCTTCTCATCTGTAAAATGGGACGTAACTGGTCAGGCCAGCCCATGTTGCTTCACTCTATCATTCAGCAGCTCCCTACAGTTCTTGGGATCAAGTCCAATCTCTTCTTATCATGGCTTGGAGGCTCCTTCGTACTCAGGTCCTAGCTTTCCTCTCCAGCCTCCTGCCTCGTCACCACCTCAACCAGAGCAAACTGTTTCTCCGCCCCAAACCCTTCAAGCCCCCTTCATCCTGCAGGCCTTTTGACATGCTGTCTCCTTGGTCACCCTGTTGAACTTTCCTGGGTGGGCAAGAATGTGGTGGCATTTGAACCCAGGCACTGAGGATTGCCATTGTGAGCATCACAAGAGCACACCCAAGGGGGCTGTTAGGCCCTGCAAGTGAGCATCACCTACTATGTGCATCAGAGCAGAAAGACGTGGAAAACTTTCCAGGGAGGGCAGCACTGGTATGGACCAGATGCTGCGTGGCCCCGTCCACCCTCTGCGTGGGAAAAGCACCTGCGCTCCGCCTCACTGTATATTCTGGCCTCCTGCTCTGGTGAGCAGCAGCTGTTTTGAGGTAGGGGTGAGCAGGTGAAATTCAGGTGTGTGTGTGGAGAGATGGTGAAGGGAAGGGGGAAGGTTAAGTTCCTCGGTGTTCTGACCAGACAGACCTAGGCAGAGTCCATGGTATCCAGAACTAACCAAGTTATGCCCAAGGTCTAAGCATTAAGGGCCCTTCAGTGGGCCCTGTTGGGGAAAGCCAACACAGACCTCAGCATTCCACAGGACTTCAAGCGGGGTTTGAAAACTCAAATGCTCCAGGGCCTGGGGTGCTGTCCTAATGACTGGGGTCGCACTGTGGCCTTCCTCCCCATTGCTTTCTCCTTTTGGATGGCCATGGATTCACAGAGAGGAATCCATGTGTCCAATGTGTCTGCTGGAAGTAAAGCGTCAATGCTGATGCCGCGATCAGTGGTGCCTTGTATTGGAGAGACCAGAGGGAGCCCGGGCCCCGCCCTCCTTCGCAGCTGCCGCTAGCTGTTGTGCCAGGGTGAGAGCCCTGGGTGACTTACCACCCCAGGGAGCAGGTGCTGTCAGGCCCCTCCCCTCTCACATACCTTACTTTGGAAACTTGCACGGTGCTCTGGAAACTTCCAACCACTTGTATCTTCCTTCCTTTCTGGGCCTGACAGCTTTTTTCAGAATTCCAGAATATTGTTCTGCGTGCAGGGCAAGTGCTAAGGGAATTACTACATCCCAAGAATGGCCTTCAGCCAAAGACTGAAGGGTCTTTGATGTAGGTATGCTCTCAGCGTCTTCACCTTGCCCCTCAGCTCGGGTCATCCCGAGGTTCAAGCTTTATGCACTTCCCGGACGCATTCAGCTCCAGCTGTCCACGGTGGCCGCTGGCTCAGCACTGCGCCGTTGCTGCCTGTCGCCTCCCCTCTTCCCTTGCTGGGCTGTCTGCAGCTCCATCATAAACCATTTGCTTTCAAACCTTTGTCTCAGAGTCAGCTTCTTGTGTGACTCAAAGCAAGAGGCCTGATTGTCAAGATGACGCGGAAATCTGTTTTTTATATAAAATCCCTTAATTTTTAAGTGTTGGTCAGTTGTTATAAACAAAAGCAGCCCCTGCATGGACCACACACCCACAGGGTAGATTTGGTCCATGGCCGGCGGCGTGTGGGGCTAGGTGTGCACTGGGCCTGACCTGACCCTGGCATCCCTTAAATGCTTGGGCATCACGGCTGTGGCTATGCTTATGGGTGTTCTTTCCAGCAGCGTGGCTTCCCTGCATCTTCTTCCTTCCCTGCATCTCTGAGAATGTCTCTTCTTTGTTGTCACTCTCCTTTGCTCCCTCCCTCCCTCCCTTCTCTCCCTCATTCTGATTTTCTTCGGCAAGCCTCTCCAGCTGAGTCTTTACTGCTTGCTTGCTCTTCTAATAAACTGCACAGCAGCATTTAGCAAGGGCTTTACTAGCTACTAAGGGACTGCATCTCGGGAACTTGTTTACTGTTAGTAACCTTTGTCCAGATGTTTCAGAAATGGTTCTTTTAAGAACTGCCCCAAGCTCGAGTTTCTCAATTCAGTAGTGTCCCGTGATGTTTATGCCTGGCCTGGCTCTCCAGGGTCCCCACTCTCCACAGGGGTCACTACATCTTTTAGGTAATGCCACAGAGGCCCCTCAGGTGTGGGTCGATTTGAAGACACCAAGGGTTTCAAGCCACCGGCAGGTTTTATGACAGCAGCATGGATGCCTTGGAGCTGTGAACCCTGACCCCCAGTGACCCCAAGGCCGACTCTTGCCTCTGGCCTGCAGCTCAGTGAGGAGGATGGGAAAGCGGGAAGGGGCCCTGAAACCCTGGGCTTTTTCTCCCTTGAAGTAGGCGGCTGTGTCACCTGCCGCCTTACTGTCTGCTTACCATGGCTTTTAGTCCTAAAGACTTACCCTTGCAGGTTTCTGGTAAGTACAAACTGTTCTCTAGAATGCCAAAGTCTTGAAAACCTTATTCAGGGAAAAAAAAAAAAAAGTTTACGTGATAAAAATTCCACCCATAAAATTGGTTTTGAGGGAATCCTGGTAAGCTGGATCTGTCAGAGGAAAGCAGGGCTTCTCGGAGCCTTTAATACACTAATGTGAACTGCACCTCCTTGCAAGAGGTTAGGTGACCACAGGTCCTCCAAAGCCTTGGGGACACTGCTGTGGACCCCAGGAGCTGGCAGGCTTCTCTGATCAACTTGCCTGCTAGGATTGAGCCAGCCGACTGGCTGTCTCAGTGACCCCATGGGGTGTTCGGCTCCTCCCCAGGATGGATAACTTGCGGTGTAGTACAGGAACATACAGGAGCCCTCAGAGGTCTGGGAGTGGAAAGAGGCTTGGCCTAGGCTGGTGGCTGAGAGTGGGAGGGTGGGGAGGTCTCCAGGCTTCTCGGCTCTATGATTAGGGCAATTTGTTTCTCCAGGGGGCCATTTGTGGTAGGAAACACAGCCTAGAAATTAAACTAAATATATCCAGTGCCCAGAAGATTGGAAACAGCAGTGGCACCTGGCTGGGGGCCGGATGGCCAAGATTTCACCCAGGTCGGGGTGTCATTGTGCTGCCTCCTGTATTTTAAGGGTTGGGAGGGGAATGGTCTGAGTCTCCAAGGCTTGGCCTGGGTGGGATGACAGATGCAGGTTTGGATCTGGGGGGAAGAGCTCTCCTGTCCTCATAGCACGCTTCACTTTGTCACCCTCTCACTCCAGGGACTTCTGTCCCGTTTTCAGCTGTTCTCTGCCTCTTCGTGGCTGCTGCTGTTCCTGCTTTTCCTGTGTCCCCAAACCCACAAAACTCACAGGCTCTGCCTTCTCGGGTTCTAAAATGACCCCTTCTTCCTGGGGAAAAAACCGTTCCATCCAGGTGGTTGTTAGGAAACAAAAGTGTGGAAATTTAATTTGCACTAAGTTGATTTGACTGATGCAGCGTGTAATTGCACTGCATTTCTTAGCTGCAAGGGTTCATAGCAATCTCAGGTGATTCTTGAAATTTATTTGAAGGCCAAATGAATGCACAGCTGCTCTGAGTGGGAAAGCATTCCCTGCCCTTACAGCTGACTTCAGTCCATCCCCAAAGGGGTATGTATTTTTGGAACAATGGTTGTCAACTACCAATTACACCTTTCATTGCAAAGGCAACTGGGGTACAGATTAAGGGAATTGACTTACCCAGAATCATAGGACCAGAAAGTGGCAAAGCTGGGACTTGTCACTAGGTTCCCTGGCCTCTAACTAACGTCCCTGAAAATGCCTGGGTATTTCTCTCTCAAACGTTGTCCTTGCAGCCAACTCCAAACTGTTATTGCCAGCTCTGCCATTCTGGTAACATAAAGAACATTCACCTTCACCACAGCTGCTGCATGTATCTCTAGTTTCCTTGTGCCTTTCACCTCTCAGGAACAGGGAGCAGTTTCTGTGACTTGCTTCATGCCGGAAGCTACCCCTTTCCTATGGCTGCTAATTTTTTTCCTTGTTAATTTTTTTTTATTTCCCCCAACCCCGCTTTATTGAGATATAATTGATGTATAAGTTTTCCTGTTAATTTTTACAACCTAATTGCTGCTGAGAACAAATACAAAGAGAACAGAGACACACTTCAGATTCTGCTTGTTGCGTGTTTTCATTTTTAATTAAATAATTCACATTCTGTTCTGCAAAGCAGATCCTGACTGGCAGTAGCCACCAGCTTTCTGAAGGCAACCCCTGTATTTTCAGGAGACTCTAGCCACGGCAAGAACATTGATGGCAAGGACATTGATGACAAGGGGGCTGGGAGCAACAGGGCCAAGCAGGCTGAACTACATGCTACACATACAGACGTGTGGACACATATGTACATACCAGGCCACCTATGGCCAGGAAGGGGGTATCCTGTACTACGTGGCCATGAAATATGACATAAGGCCAAGGTCTTGGCAAAAAGAGTTTGCAGGATCCAGGAGGGAGCAGGTGAATCAGGCAGATTTGGCCTAGAAAGTACAGATGAAATGGAGACTGTAGGGGGTGCCCCGTTCAAGCCCAATGTTAGAAGAAGCAAGATACATAGGTCATTTTATTTGACAAATACAAATAAAATACCTGGTCCACAATATGGGCTAGGCCCTGAAGATGGCACTATGTAATCTTGGAAATGCATAGCTAATTTGTCCCCCATGCACAGTATGGAATGACAAAGGTCACAAGACCCTAGGATCTTGAAGTTCTTAAGACATCTGCAGTTGCTAATTCTGCTTCATCCTTTTGAGGTAAAGAGCAGCTTCCACTCTTCCTGAAACCATGGTAGTTGAAAGGCCACGTGGCTGCATTCAGGAAACCCTGGGCCTCCTTCCTCCCTTTCTGACTAGACCATATCCCGGGAATCTTCCCGGGCAAACCCATCAACTTTGGATCTCAGAGGATGCGTCTTCTTTAAATGTGAGCAGACTGACAAGACCTGCTTCTTCTTGGATCTCATCGGTCTGCACAAATTCGAAGGAGCACCCTCTGCAGGCATCTGTTCCCCCGACCCCTGTCTCCTCCCTGCCTCAGGGACACAGCCATCCAGTCTACTGCCCCTGTCCTTCATAATCCAGGGCCTCTTAAGGGACAGGCCCCACAGTCAATTACCACAGGCCCAGGGCTGGAAGAGACCTTCAGGGTTAGGACCAGAGCATCGGATGCTTACACCTCCTGTCTGCTGATTGGCTAAGCATACATCTTCTGGGACATGGATTCCCTGGAGCTCATCTGTAGAGCAGAGGTGGAAAGATGTCATTGTAATGGGCTCAGTGGGACTTTTGCTCTTAAGGGTGTGGTCAGCAGCTGTCCCATCAGACCAGATTCTGGCACAGCTCCCAGGCTGAGGGTGCTGGCTGACAAACATTTTTTCTGTTTTTATTTTCAAGTGAGTGCATCACATAAACGGACAAAGGGCTAGAGTTTGCTCGTGTCTCTCCACCTGAGTGATAACTTGGTGATAACCTGCAGGAGCTGTGCTACGGAGCCCTGCGCATCTGTACATCTTCCCTCTCTCTGGGACTCAGGAATCCTGCCCCCTCCCAAATCCTGCTCCCATAGACCTTTCCCCATGTCCTCATCCACTCCAAGATTTATAAACAAGGTCCAGAGGAAAAGCCAGGAATGGGCAGCAGGGGTGACGCCCTGAGGGTGCTGGACACTGCCCTGTCTCACCAAGGCCTGGAATGTTCTGAGCTATTTTTATAGGCTAGGCTAAAGCGGTCTTCATGAAGAAGAAAATGAGTAAGCGCTCACTGCTGAATGAGACTCTTGTTCCGGGGGAGCTGGCGGCTGGCAGAAGTGAGGCCTCACGCTCCCTGTCTCCAGGCAGGTGGGTGTTGCAGAGGGGAAGGCTCCGGTATGAGGGGGGAGCACAGCAGGAACAGAAAAACAAACCAAGGCTGGCCTTGCTGGAAAACGAGGCACTGCCTCTCAGCTGGACCACTCTCCCTAACCCAGCTCCCTGCTGGTAACACCTCATGTGGGTCTCCAACCAGGTCTCAAGGAGTATAAAGTCAGTAATCACCCCACCCTGTCCTCCCTAAAACCCCAAGGGTTCCCAGATAATTGTTGAGCCCAAGGCAACACTCAGGTGAGTTGTGTCTTATTTCAGACACGTGGGCAAAGGTAATAATGCAGAAAGGGTCTTACTGTCATATCTTCAAATCAACAAGAGGAAAAAACCCAAGCTAAAAAAATACCCTGCAGCTGTCACGACTCCCGTGCGCTCAGCTTTGTCCTCTGGCGTATTTTGAATTGTCTTGGAGTGTCCATGTATACATGAAGTGAGTGGCTTCTATTACTGTTGTCTTTCTTGATTTGGGTACAGCTTTGAGTCCCTGCAAATAATAAAATATTTTTCCATCTCTTTTCACAAAATAAATAAATTAAGTCAACCTGCAGTGTACAAATTGTCAATGTCCTGAGAAGTCCCAAAGGTCCATTCTCCATACAGTCCTCAGGATTCAGGGGTAGAGGCCTTAGCCCCAAAGGCTTAAGAAAGAAAGAAGGAAGGAAGGAAGGAAGTCTGCTATCCACACTAGGAGAGCCCCAGGACCCAGGAAAAGTGCTGGACAGAGGTGTCTGCCCCCTACCACCTCCAGGTAAGGGATAGTGGAGGGAGCAGGGCAGGGGCTGGGGAAGAACGGCCAGCACTTCTGGGCCTGCCAGAACCATCCTGGCACCACTCTGCCCCAGGATCAAGTTTTCAGAGCTAGAGTACCTTTGGACCCCAAATTAGAGCCAGTTCCCTGCACAGTTTAATGCTTGGACTATAAAACCTAGAGATTTCCTTGACTGGCTGAATCCACGGTGATGGACACCCAGGGCACTGATTGTAACGGATTCCACAAGACGGCCAGTGTCCTCACCCTTTCAAAGGCTGGCTTTCCAGCAGGATGCACCCCTTCCTTCCCTATAGCAACCCTAGTTGGACTCAGATCTTGTATTTCCCTGCTGTCGATAATACTCGAAACAAAACTCAGCCCTCCTGGCTTGATAATGGGATGGATCTGATACAGAGGTTATCCAGGAAGTCGGAAACAGCCCTTAGTGAACTTCCGATTCTTCCTCCAAGTTCTCAGGGGGTACTGAGTTCTGCTCCCTGGTTTGGGGTGAGAGCGGGGAAAGGCTTCTGCTTTGGGGAGATTTGGTGCTTGGTCATATTTCCCTCTGTTAGGGCTTGGGAGAGATTTTCAAAACTGGCCTCTTCTTGAGGAGGGGGTAAGGACTGCTAATTTATGCGGCCTCGGACACTCAGCAAAGAACACTGGTGATTTCTGAGATCTGTTCCCCATGGGTTCAAACAGAAAAGCCCGTGGGGCGCTGTGGGCTGCCATGTGGCCATCTAGGCTCGGATCCTTCCGGGGGAGGTTTCCTTCTACTAATCCTCTCTCTGATGCAGGATCTGAAGTGCTCCCCACTGATCCTCCCCACCCTGCTCAAGGCCATAGTGCTTCCAAGAAGCACTCTTGCAGAAACAAACCTGAAAATATGGCCACAAGAGACCAAACCATAAATAACTTAAAACACTCAGACCATCCCATGTTGAGCAACACTTCCCAGAGCCCTAAAGGAGGAATTCCAGACACTAACCACACAACCATGACAACCAAGCATGTGGCTGACCTCGGTCCACTGTCTTCTCAGGGGAGGGGCTATCCTGATGTGACTTTTCCCCCAAGAGTGCTCTATACTTCCATTTGGGCCCTGCCCCACAGAGGCCTGGCTGGAAATGACAGGACTCCTGAGATGCCTTTTGTCTCCAGGGACCATAAATGCTCCTGCCACTCAGGCCTGAAGCAGCTTTCAAACACGGACATGCTCTTGGGGAGTCAACCGAGCTGGGACGGGGCCTTCAGGCTGCCATCATATCGGGGTCAGTCATGCCAGTTTAAAACATGCTGCCTACTAGCAGCAAGGACAGGAGGGAAGTAGCCATGAGAATCTAAGGTGGGCAGAGGCCATGCAGTTAGCAGTTCTGTATCCATCATCCAGCCTCAGACTGACATGGGGAACAGGGTCATGGTCCATGACCATAGCTCACTCCCCCATCCTCCTGCATGCCGCAAGCTCATTCATTTGTCCTGTCCAACTCTTGGCAACCCACGGACTTTGGCCTGCCAGGCCCCTTTGTCCATGGGATTTTCCAGGCAAGAATACTGGAGTGGGTTGTCATGCCCTCTGCCAGGGGATCTTCCAGACCCAGGGATCCATTTGAAATCTATTATATCTCCTGCATTGACAGGCAGGTTCTTTACCACTGGTGCCACGTGGGAAGTCCCTCCCTCATGCTCTAATAACTCTGAAAAGCTTTTTTTTCTGTAGGTATGTGTGCATGTATTTCTGTTTTTCTGGTGTCGGGTGTGGATGTAGGTATATGTCTTTATATGTATATTTTGTCGCTCTATATAGAGCTGATTTCACCTCTCCCCAGTGACCCACTCAAATGCTACCCTGGATTATGAAGAAATTCAGAAACTGAGAGGTTCACACTGAGTAAAGCAGGGGGTCTGACTGTGACTAGTTCCTGCCGGAACCCCTTCCGGTTGTTAAATATTTGTAGACCCTTGCCCACTAGGTCTACAGGACATCTATGTGTGTTTCATGTATGTTTCTGTGTGTGTGTGTGTGTGTGTGTGTGTGTGTGTATGTGAGAGAGAGAGAAAGAGGGAAAGGGAGAGGAGAGAAAGAATTGTGAACAGGCCCGGGCCTGCCTGGGTCTGCTTAGGAGACGACAGTCCCTTAGGTCTGGGTTTGACAGCCCTCAAAAGGGCCGGCCACTGTCCTGTTCTCAGCGGGAAGCCCCGGGCCCACAGCTGCAGGGGAAGCGAGCTGGCTGGGGCCCTACTTCTACAGCGCAGGCGCGGCTTACGCCCGATGCGTCTTCCAGCCCACGCCCTGCGGCTGTGCCGCAGACTCCCCGCGGGCCTGGGTGAGGCAGGCAGAGCGGGACTTTCAGCAGCAGGGCACCCCGGGCCCCCTACGTGACCCAGAAGGTGCCGCGCTCCTCCAGCAGGCTGACAGAGCGGTTGGAGAGCGAGGCGGCATCCTGCACTGGCTTGTAGCCGAAGAGGCGCATGGCAGGGCCGCAGGCGGCCTGCACCACCTGCGCCAGCTTGAAGGGCATGCTGAAGCGCCATTTCTCAAACTGTTCCGAGGAGTTCTTCTGCGTGGAGTAGATGCCATCGTGGGCCGCCTGGGTGTTCTTCTGGATCCAGTCCTCCACCTGCGGGGTTAGGGGGATGCCTGCAAAGCGATACATCTCTTGGGCCTTCTGCAGCGGCCGGAGGGCCACGTCCTCGTAGCGCACCAGCATGTAGCGGCCCCGCAGCCAAGCCGGCTGCCTCAGGCCCAGCTCGGCGGATAGGCGGATGCTCTCACAGTTGCCCTTCAGCCGCAGCACCTCCTCCTCCCTCAGCTGGTCCTGTCCCTTGGCCACCCATTTCTTCCAGGTCTCGTACTTGTCCGCGAAGGCCACCATGCGGGAGGCCAGCACAGCGCGGGGGTCGCGCACCAGCTGGATGACGCGCAGGTCGAGACGGGGGTCCTCGGCCAGCGGCTGGAGGAACTCCAGTTGCCTGATGCGGACGGCCTTGACGGCCATGTGCTCCTTGCGGCGGCAGGCTTCAGCGGCCAGCGTCATGTTGAGAGGGCCACAGCGGCGGTTCTTGCAGGGATACTTCTCGAAGAGCTTCTTGACGAGGGGCGTGCAGACGGGGTCCTCGCAGAGGGAGCGGCTGGAGCCACGGCGGAACACGAACTGGGTCAGGTGGTCCTCGGGCGCCGGGATGATGAAGTGCTCCAGGATGTACAGGTCGCACAGGAAAAGCTGCTTGAGCACGTCGCGGTAGACCAAGGCCGAGCCCGCGGCGTTGGCGCCACCCTGCTCGAAGGACACCGTGCGCTCGATGTGCCACAGCGGCTCGAAGAGGTAGAAGATATTGCCCTGCTGATTGAAGAACTCACCCACAAACGAGGAACCGGTGCGAGTGGTGGCCATGAGGAGCACGTGGCGCCGGGGCGGGGCCTCGGCGGGTGGGCGGGGTTCCAGCTGCTCCCATTCCTCTTCCGCCTCTAGCGTCTGCTCCTCCGCGGCCTCCTCTCCTGGCTCCATGCCCAGCTGCAGACTGAGGTTTCGCAGGCGGCTCTGCAGCTGCAGGAAGGCCGAATCCAGCTCACTCAGGGACAAGAGAGATGCGTTCTCGGCCAAGACTAGGGCTGGGTCGGTGCTGTTGGCTTCTGCCAGGGACTGGGGGATCTGCTTCAGCTTGTCTGAGACCCTGCGAGAGCAAAGGGGTGCCGAGATCAGTGACTGACTGGGGACTCCACCCCTGTGCCACCCTAAGGCGCGTCCTAGGACGCCCACCCAGAAGCTGACCTTGAGGCAAGGATTTGAGTGTAAGTAGTTTATTTGGGACATGATCACAGGGGGAACGGGAAGGGACTTGAGACGAGGAGGAAAATCGCTGTGGCCAAATTGCTCTGCCACGGGAACCCCAGGCAACAGTGTAAGCAGAGCACACCTCAGGATTCCCTCACCCAGGGGATTTGAAACTCCCAGGTGGCCTTGGCTGAGAGCTTCTCCCAGAGGTATTTACTCCCCAGGACTTCTGGCTTGCCAGTGTGCAGGTGGAGAGTTGCAGGGCCTTGCAACAGGGACCCAGTAGGCACAGCCTGGAATAGTCCATGCTGAGGAACCCAGGTAGGGCACCAGCATAGTGCCTACTACCCAGCTGAATTCCTAATCTGCCGATCTTGGTTGATGCTTTTGTGCAAGCGTTGTGCCTGGGAGAGAAGGTCTATAAATCTTTCTGTGTACAGCGGGCTCACTAACAGGGCCACTGCACACAGTGGTACACTGCCAA
Organism: Oreotragus oreotragus; assembly: GCA_006410675.1. Classification (NCBI taxonomy): domain Eukaryota; kingdom Metazoa; phylum Chordata; class Mammalia; order Artiodactyla; family Bovidae; genus Oreotragus; species Oreotragus oreotragus. The sequence continues at coordinate 420,543 of SJYX01013283.1, read as the reverse complement.
CTCTATGCATCTTCCGTGTAGCCTATGAGAGTGCACACCCCTGGAGTTGAGCTGTACACAACCTGGGCAGCTGAACATGGCAGCCTTGCTGACCAGAGTATCTCTACCAGAACCCTACCTCACAGTCATCCATTAAGGCATGTGGGTCTTTAGTTGCAGCATGATGGATCTAGTTTCCTGACCAGGAGTGGAACCCCAGAGCCCCTGCACTGGGAGAACAGAGCCTTAATCACTGGACCAGCCAGGAAATCCCTCATCCATGACTTTGGATTAGTATAGGAAATATGCTGTTAGTGTGAGGTATCATCCTAGACCAGGAAATTAACTAATAATAATAGTAACAGCCAGTAAGCACAGGATACCAACTATGTGTTAGACACTGGGCTAAATGCTTTTACATTTGCTTATTTAATCTTTACAACAAAGCAGGCCCCATCGTTAGCCACATTTTAGAAGAGGAACTTAAGGCAGAAAAGTGAAATGACTTATCTAAGCTGTCACAGCTAGAAAGGGCCAGAATCATGGGAATTCCCTGGCAATCCAGCAGTTAGGACTCTGTGCTTCCACTGCAGGGGTCATGGGTTCTATCGCTGATCAGGGAACTAAGATCCTGAAAGCTGCATGCTGTGGCCAAAAAAAAAGGGTGGGGTCAGAATCAGGATTCCAACTCAGGATGCCTGAGTCCAGAGTCCAAGTCTCACTGCTGTGCGGTCATGAGGACATGGATATGACCTGCCTGGGCACAGGAGGGGCTTGGTGATGACTGGCTGAAGGACTGCCTTTGTTGGTCCCCAGAGAGAGCCCTGCAGCCACTTCTGTGCCCCCACCCATCCCACCTGGATAAGGAAGACTTGTGCTTGCATCCCTCACCTTGATATGATTTTATTTTCCTTTTCAATGAAGACAAAAACCACCACCACAAAAGCCAGGAAGAGGGCATATTTGCTCCTCATTCTCAAGCTGTGCAGAAAATGTCGGCAGTCCTGGGGCAAAGAGAGTCCTTTCTCCATGGAGAAGGGTGGGGCCGTGGCACTCAGCTCAGGGGCATCACTCAGGACCTGGCTCGTCCTTCACGTGGGGGACACCTGGTCCTGTGGAGAGATGGGCAGTCAGGACACCCTTGTCTATAGACCATATAATCTTATTAGTTATCTGTTTTATAGATAGTAGTGTGTATATGTCAATCCCAGCCTCCGAATTTATCCCTCCTCCTCTTTCACCCTTGGTAACGGTAAGTTTGTTTTCTACATCTGTGACTCTGTGTTTTGCAAGTTCATTTGTACCCTTTTTTTTCAGATTGCACATATAAGCTGTATTAGATGATATTTGTCATTCTCTGTCTGACTTCACTCAGTATGATAACCTCCAGGTCCGTCCATGTTGCTGCCCATGGCATTATTTTGTTCTTTTTTATGTCAGCACTGTTGACATTTTGGATTAGATAATTCTTTGTTGTGGGGGCTGTCCTGTACATTGTAGGATGTTGAGCAGCATTCTTGGCCTCTACTCATTAGATACCAGTAGAGTCTCCTCTGCTCAGCTGTGACAATCAGAAATGTCTCCAGACATTGACAGATGTCCTCTGGGTGAGGGGGGTTGGGTAAGGAGGGGTGGGGTGGTGCAAAATCATCCCAGGTTGAGAACCTCTGATGCAGTATGAACAAAAAATTAAGGGAGAGAAAAATATAAATGCTAGATAGAAGTGGACTGTGATTGCAGGGAGACGTCAGACCAATAACAAAGGAATGGGTAGGTCAGGAGAGAAGAGTGAGGTGAGTCTTAACATTTACTGTGTAACATTGTNGGGTGGTGCAAAATCATCCCAGGTTGAGAACCTCTGATGCAGTATGAACAAAAATTTAAGGGAGAGAAAAATATAAATGCTAGATAGAAGTGGACTGTGATTGCAGGGAGACGTCAGACCAATAACAAAGGAATGGGTAGGTCAGGAGAGAAGAGTGAGGTGAGTCTTAACATTTACTGTGTAACACTGTGCACTATTAGAAATTTTACCATGTGGATGTATAAATGTTTTAAAATTAACTAAAGGTTTTCTACCATACCATGTGAATTCTAGCAAAATCCGTCCTATGGCCTCAGCCTTCAGGTCTCAGCTTCGTGGGGCAGCTTCCTCCTGGATAGGTTAGGGCCCCCATGGCCCCACCGCATTACGACCTGAGACTGTCATAAAGCACTTCCACTTGAAATGGCTTGTTCAGTGCTGACCATCTCTTTGTGGAGGGCAGGCAGTTTGTCTGGGCCCCTCATTATCCCTTAGTACTGGGCCAGGCACACAGGAGCCACTCATGCATGGCTGCTAAATGACAGAATGGTTAAAGGAATAAATGACTCTTAACTGAAACTATCTATTTTTAAAAGCCAGAGCAAATACTCCATTGCCCAGTGCAGCCTGAATCACCATTGCTTTCATTTATCCTCACCATCAAACACATGCCTGTACCCCAAGACCCCAGATTCTAGCACAACCCCCTCTTCCAAAAGTCTCTCCATTTCTCCACAAGGACTCTCATCCATGGGAGACAGCCTGCTACAAGTTTAGAAAAGTGTTATTGTGAATGCCTTATGCAGGGCATCCGGGAGCATCCTTTCTGAGAAAGATGAATTTTTTCCAAGCTGATATTGACGCTGAGGAGTGGGAGGGCTGAAAGGAGGGTCCCCAGGCTGCAGCTTCATCGTACAATGGAAGTGGTTTTAGGGACAACCAGAAAATCTACCCTCTGGGGAAAGCAGTGAGACTGGGGTTCTGCTTATGAGAAGACAGATGTGTACCCTGGCAGCCAGAGTGGAGGGCCTCAGCTGTGCAGGGCAGAGCGGTGGGCGGCAGGGGCAGCGGGCAGCTCACCCTGGCCAAAGGCCGGGGTGCTTTGGGAATATAGGTGGGTGGATGTGAGCCAGGAGGGAAGAGGGCTGCAAGGCCAGTTCAAGGGTAACTGGATATTCTTGCCTCTTCCTAATTCTTCTGGGCCATTTCCCATGTACTTATTAAACAAATATCTCCTGAGCACCTACTATGTGCCAGTCGAGGCACTGTATCCCACAGCAGGGAACAAGCAGACCCCACCCATGCCCTCATGGGACTTATACTCTGGTTGAAAGAGCCAACTAGAAGGATATGAGTTGATAAAATTTGTTGAAATTTATAGAGTTACTCCTCTGTGCCTAGTAGCATGCCAAGGACTTGATTTGTATTTCCTCATCCCACAAAAGCCCTGTTAGATAGTGACCCATTTTACAGATGAGGAAACTGAGGTTGAGAGAGAGATTAAATTTGCCCAAGTTTCCTCCAGCAACAGCCCGATTGCCCCTCCCAAATCTAAGTCATTCCAGCCTCTTGATGTTCCACAGTGACACCCCCTGCTCCACAGCACATATGATTGGACTTTGCAGTTGATGGTGTGTCTGTCTCTCATTCCTAGACTACAAGTTCTCTGAAGTCCAGACCAGCGTCTAGAACAGCACCTGCCATGTACCCACTGCCCAGCAAGTTACTGGTAAGTCATCTCACTGAAGCTGCTGACTGGCAAGCATGTGTCTGCAGAATGCTGGGCAGGGCTGTGTTCCTCACTCACCCAATTTAGCCTGTGGTGTGTGAGGCCGCCTGTCCTGCTAGGAGGGTGAGACCCAGTACTGAGCCTGCAGAGCACAAAGGATTGAAATATTGGCTTTCTTCCCTCTAGGCTCTCAGAGGAAAGGGCCCGGATCTGATGATGTGAGGGAAGCAAAGGAGCTAGGACCAGAAGTCCTGGGTTCTTGTTCTTCCCGCTTGTCTAACATGCTGTGTGACATCGTATCAGTGACTTAAACTCTCTGGGCCTCAGTTTCTTTACTGGGAGCATGAAAAGGGTGGTTCCTGCTGTATAATGTTGCTCTGAGGAGCAGTTTCTGGTGCATGGAGAGGGAGAAAAGGCAGGCATGGGGCACAGGGAGTTGTGTTGGCTGTCCTCTCTCTTCTGGGTCTAACATCTTTGGTATAATTTACAAAGTTGACTGTGTCGATGACAAAGATCCTGAACCTTCTCCTCCCTCCCCTTCCAGGAAGTGTTTCTATTTTTGACTTGCTGTCCCAGCCCCCTTAGCCCCTGAATAATACAGAGTTCCTGAGAACCTTGCTGACATTGCCCTAAAAGGAAGACACAAGGGTGAAAACTCCTTCCAAATGAAATCCCAGGCAGGCTGTTGGTTTGTCGGCCCTGGTCCAGGCAGGCTGCCCCTAGGGTTAGCTTTGGAAGGCCAGCAGGCAGATGGGCAGTCAGGAGAGGGTGGTTTAGATATCCCCAGACCCAGGAGGTAGCAGAGGGTCACAGATGCCAGGAGGTCACAGGGTCATGGGGGATGACCGAGGTGGGGGTCTGCATGTAGGTAGAAGGTGGCCTGCAGGAGGCCCTTTGCAAGAAGTGTGTCTGTGATATCTGTGACACTGGACAAACCCTCCCTAGAGCTGTGGTGCCTGCCTTGCTTAGCTCATGGGGAGAAGGAAAAATCTCTTCCTTTTCTTGGCAGATGCCATCTCTGGGGGAGTACTTGATACCTTTCTTCCCCTCAACACCCAGCAGTAACGCAATAGCCAAAGGAAAAGGTGGTATCCCCCTGCTGGGATGCCAGCAGAGGTCACACTGCCAGGGCAGCAGGGCCAGTGGTGAAGGGCCAGGGGCACATCCGGCTCAGCCTCCGAATGCAGGCGAGTGGGGCAGCTGTCCTGGGCCCAGTTAAACTCAGGACTCAGAGGTCCCCTCCCCTGGAGTCCTTCCCTGCCCACTGACCTAATGTGGACTGTCTCCCTTCTCCCTATCCCTTTCGGCACCTTGCTTGCTCCCTTCTTGGATGGAAATGTACTTGTTTACTGCCTGTTTCAGCCACTGGCATGTGAGCTCCCTCTGTATCCCTGCTCCGTGTGCGCCAGGCACAGTAGGTGCCTCTTCCTTGTAGAATGAATAGAGGAATGCTTTTTCCAAAGAATTTAGCCCACTGTGAGATGCTCAGTCATTCTAAGTTGATGGAAAATGCAAAGAGAAAGAAGAAAAAGCTGTTGTTCCCTGTCTGAGCGAAGCCGGTCTGCATGCTGTGCTGCAGGCGTGCACTGAGTATTGCTGATGTTAGTCGCTCAGGTGTGGCCTACTCTCTGTAACGCTATGGACTGTAGACTGCCAGGCTCCACTGTCCATGGGGCTTCCCAGGCAAGGATACTAGAGTGGGCTGTGCACTGAGTGCCCCCCAAGCAGGGACTGGGTGGATACTACATGCGTATACTGTGGGAGTGTGCTACAAGTGTGTACTGTGGGCCGACCTTTGCGCTTGGGGCTTCACATATGTTAGTCTCGAATTGCCATGACAATCTGGGATACCTCTTTTTCTGGGATAAAGAACCTCGGCCTGTGGCTCTCAGTTCCAGGTCTCCCCAGCTACGTGGTAGTAGCAGGGAGGGCAGAAGACAGTGGAGGCAGCCCAGGCAACCTCAGTGAGGGAGCCCTGGAAAGAAAGCAGGCGGTGATCTGAGGCCCTGCGCTCCAGGCACTGGCTTCCCTACCCTGCTCTCCCCTCAGGGCCCTTTGTGCTCAGGCCTCCCTCGTGATCTGGCAAAGGGCCCTCGCGAGAGAACAGTTTTGTACTTGGATGGCTTCCTCCCGTGGAGGAGGTGGGGTCCCAGACTCTGCTGTGAATGGTGCTCTGATAAGGGATGGGCCCTGCCAGACATTGCATCAGGCAGCAAAGCTCCACTCCCCTCGCTTGGCTCACTCCGAGCCAAGAGCACAGGGGGGATCAGGGCCTCCGCTGTGGCGGGCGCCGCTTACAGCCTTTCCGCCGGCAGGAGGAGGAGCTGCCTGGGCCGAGGAAGGCCAGGGGCTGAGATGGAGGAGGCTCCTGGGCAGAGACAGGAGCAGTGAAGCCCACTGTGGGGAAACTCTGAACCTGCTCATGAGCTGCAGCCCTGGGGGCTGGGAGGTGCCCTGACACGCCAGGTCCCCAGACACCTAGGAGGGGAGACCTTGGGAGGGCTTCCAGGAGTGGCCTCCAGATCCCCTTGAGTGGAGGCAGGGGCAGGACAGGAGGAGCATGCATGCTCAGAGGCGATCTCTGCTGGGAGGATGCAGGAGTCCATCCAGTAGCCTGTCCAGACGAGGTTCTGTTTCACGTAGGGATGTCCAGAGATGGCCTGGGCTGTCCAACTTAGTGTCTGACGGGAGAGTAAATGCCCAAGTGCCACTGCATGAACCAGGGATGGAAGGAAGAAGAGAAGGCATGAGAGAACGAGGAAGTAGATGGGGGCCTGGCTGAGGGCCTGCACAGCCCGGGGCTGTCATTCCTCCCCAGACCCCTCCTGTTCCGGGACTCCAGTTTCCTCTCCTAAAACAAACCGTCTAAAACTTCCTTATGGGCACACGTCCAGCCTCAGCCAAGACAGAGCCAGAGTAGACGCTCCCAAGTTGGAGGTGTGTATCATCTGAGCAACAGTGGACATCTAAGAGCTTAGAGAAGCCGTGGGCCAGAGCCACGGGATGGACCAGAGGGCTGAGGGCTAGCCTGGTGCAGTGGTGGGCGTGGGGGTTGCCACAGACTCTCAGGGAGCCATCTCTGGCAGGGACAGACCCCCACGGGCCCTCAGCCCTGTTTTCCTATGTGAGGATGTGGGGGAAGAGTGCTCTCTACCCTCATTTGAAACAGTCACTTCATCAGGGCTTGCTCAGCTGTGTGAGAAACACATTTTGTGCAAAACGCTGACAGCTGCTGCATGGATACAGGGCCCCAGAGAATAGTCCCCACCCCCTGAGAAGCATGGGAAGCAAAGGTACTTCCCATGTCGCTCATGCTGGGCCCTGGGCCAGCTCAGCACCGAACCACTGCTCTAGGCTTGCCCAGTCAGGGGTTGCAGCAGAGGCTGGTGTCCAGGATGCCCACAGCTGTGCAACTGGGCAGCTAGGTGAAGAGTCAGTTGGCTTGTTTGAAACCGACCTCAACGTGAGCCGAGACTCATGGCCAAGGATGTGCACCCAGCCTTGGGAGTCCAACGTGTGAGAACGTTGGACTTGAGTGTCTCAACGGACGGGGCTGGCTGAGGCAGAGCACTGGCCCAATGAAAGCAAGCCATGCAGGGGTTAAAAACGCTGATGCATAGCTGCAAAGATGGAATATTGAGTGATGATTCTTTCATTTTCTACCTTTTTTGACTTTTTGACAACCATACGTATACCACTTTAATTAAAAAATTTAAAAATCTAATCTGAAGCTTAAAAAGAGAAATGTAAAATTACTTTGGAAATGGTGTGGGAAATGCGCTGGAAGAAGGAAGGACTGGAGGCTGGGAGACCAGGCTGTCCCTTCTGTGCCGGTCCAGGAGAGGAGAGGTGGTCTGAGCGAGTGGGGAGTGTGTGGAGGAGAGGAGGGACACATGGGACCTTAAGGAAGTCAGTGTGGGGCCTGTGACGTGCGCAGCACACATGAGCCTGAAGGACAGGATGCCTATGAGGAGAAATAAGCCAGCCATGAAAGGACACATCCCATATGATTCTGGTGGTAAAGAGCCCGCCTGCCAGTGAAGGAGATGTGAGAGACGCAGGCTCAATCCCTAGGGCGGGAAGATCCCCTGGAGGAGAGCATGGCAACCCACTCCAGGATTTATGCCTAATCTCATGGGCAGAGGGGCCTGGCAGACTATGGCCCCTAGGGTCAGAAAGAGTCAGACACGACTGAAGCAACATAGCCCGCACGCATGCACTTGAGATACCTAGAGGAGCCAAATCGGAGAGACAGAAAGGAGAAAGGTGGTTGCCTGACCCTGGGAGTTAGTATTCAACGAGGACACAGTGCCAGATTGGGACAATGAAAATGTTCTGGAGATAGACTGCAGTGAAGGCTGCACAGCAGCGTGAAGGCACTTACTGCCACGTACTGTGCACTTAAAAACGGTTAAAGTAAAGCATTTTATGGTGTGTCTGTTTTCCATGGGGAAAAAGTGAATTCATAAACAACAGGCAGGGGAAGGAGGGCAGCGGAGGACTCCAGGGATCCGTTGTTCACTCCTTGGACAGCCGCCCTGGCATGTGGCAGGACTCATTATGTTTGTGAGGCGAATGAATGAATTCATAACTGTCTCCAAGAGTTGGCTGTGGTTTCTCGTAGTTTCTCTTCCTCCATGCTAGTGGAATATTGGACACACAGGAGATGATTAATATGCTATTGATTATATATATACACACACACACACAGCTTCCCAGGTGGCGTTAGTGGTAAAGAACTTACATGCCAATGCAGGAGATGTGAGACTCAGGTTCGATTGCTGGGTTGGGAAGATCCCCTGGAGGAGGGCATGGCAACCCACTCCAATATTCTTGCCTGGAGAATCCCATGGACAGAGTAGCCTGGTGGGCTACAGTCCATAGGGTTGCACAGAGTTGGACAGACTGAAGCAACTTAGCGTGTGTGTGTACACACACACTCACACACACATATATATAGAAAGAGAGAGACACAGACAGACAGACAAGACGGTCTGGAAAAGCCTGAACAAATCATACAGGGACTCTCTCCACAACTGTGGCTTCTCTTGACTTCTTTGCTTTTACATGTTGACCTTGATGCCCTGTGACCTTAGGAAAGGAACTTAAACTCGAGTGGTTTCATTATTTGTCAATGGGACACTTACAGCATCTATTGTACACTCAGTGGTCATGAGGAACCCAATGAGAAGAAGCTAGCGCAGGGCCTAACCCAAGCCCAAGTCACGATAATGGTCCTACATAGGAACCGCTCACCCTGTCTTTACAGATGTAGCAGATTCCGTGGCTTGTGATTGGTGGCGAGTAATGGATTGGTGGGGTGGGGTCTCAGTCTCCTACAAATACCAGGGTGAAGGAAAGTGATGATCTGACCACAGCCAGACGTGTCCCTCAGGCAGAGCCAATATCCTCTCATTTATGGACGGCATATGGCCCTGGGCATCTTATCCTCACTGTCAGCCTCATCTGGGGATAAACGTGCTGACCTTCCCTGTCCCAGGTACTGTAGTCAGCCCCGAAGCAACAGAGAAGCTGGAGAGAGACCCAGAAAGACAACAGGCAGACCCTTAAGGATGCTCCCTCCCCAGCTTCCCTGTAGGTCAGCGCTGCTCACAAATTCCACATGCCCCGCCTGGCCAGGAAGCTCTGAGTGTGCTGATGAGAGTGTGGCTGCAGAATGAAAGGAGCCTGGGGTACAGTGGACCCCTGTGGAGGAACCGGCTCCACTCTGGCTGCAGTGAACAGAGGCAGGAGGCCTCAGAGCTGTCAGGCTGGGGTCAAGTTGAATGCCAGTGGATTTTGTCCCCAGGACAAAATCATGCCTTCAGCAGCAACTCAGGCCAGAGCCTTATACAAAGCAGCTTGACTTTCCAGCTCTCGTTGTACTTGCCTTCAGCAGTGCAAATCTGAGAGGGTATTTCTTTTGGAAAGGTCCAAGGGACATCTGTCCTGTACACTACCCCACCAATGAAGAAAAACATGGCTCTTGCCCTAAAAGTGCAGAATGTCAGAACTGGAAAGGGCTTGGAGATTTTCTTACCTACCCTTCCTCATTTCTCATCTGTAGCCATTCAGGCTCAGAGGAGGGAAGTGCTTCCCGAAGGCCATACTGGATAGTGAGGATACTTGAACCGCTACGAGGCCTCCTGTCTCCCAGGTTAGTGATGGCCCTGCCCAACTTGATCACCCTGGGTGTCACAGCTTAGCCCATCAAGAACCTCCAGCACAGAGTTGTCACATAAAGAGTACACATTCCACTCTGCAGTCCTATGGGGCAGACATCACTGATCAATCATTGTCTTCTTTTCAGCTGAGACTAGACGTAGCCTCATACGCCTTCTCAGGGCAGTGCCAATCCATTAGAGCTGGCATGTGAGATAAAATCAGCTTGCCTTTCCAACTTTATGGGATCCTTCCTGGCTACCAAACACAGCTCCTTACCACTCTTTGGTTTGCCATTCTGCCATCTGACATCACCCCTCAATGGCAGCCAAGTTGCGAGTCTCCTTTTACGCAAACCCTCCATCTGAACATGCCCTGTAGATCTATCCTCCAAACCTTTGATTTAGCACATAAAACCCTTTCGGGCTTCCCCGGTGGCTTAGTGGTAAAGAATCCACCCACCAATGCAGGAGACGCAGGTTAGATCCCTGGGTTGGGAGGATCCCCTGGAGAAGGAAGTGGCAACCCACTCCAGTATTCCTGCCAGTGGACAGAGGAGCCTGGTGGGCAACAGTCAGTGGGGTCGCAAAGAGTGAGACATGACACAGCAGCTAAACAACACTATCAATAAAACCCTTTACTGAACAAATCAGCACATATTACAGTTAATGGTGAGGTCACTAACAAGAGTTAAAGGATCAGATTTGGGGAAGAAAAAAAGTACTTTTGAAAAGAACGGCAATGGCTACAAGGTTCTTATAATTCCACCTTCCTCCCTTGCTTGACTGTGCTTTCATGAACGAGTGGAGGTAGAGTTACAGAGAGCCTAGGGCACTGCACAGAACTGCTGCCAATCCATCCCACACCACGGCTGGCAAAGCTCTTCACACGGCTAATTTTATATTCTTACTCACATACCTTTATATGTTTTCATGAATAAGAGCCAAAACTTTAAAAATCTTAGGGCTTTCCTACAAAATGTTTCTTGGGTTTTGGGAAAACTTGGGCAAGTCCATTGGAGTGTGCCTTGAGTGTGAACATAATCTGCCATGGGTATTACAGCAGGAAAGGTTGAGGTCAGTTGCCTAAAGAAAGCATATAAGGGCAAATCAAAATGGGGCATGGTACCGGTTTGTTCCCCGTATTAGATTGCAGAGCAAAATGTTCTTTAATATTCTGTGTGGGTGAAATTTTGGCCAACAACTGGCAGAGACTTGGTACTCACCAAGTACCCACATGCTCTTCACCTTCCCCAGCCCCTCTTGCAATTAGGTTGGGCCAGTGACCAGGTTTTGACCTGTGGGGATGGAGATAGGTTAAAGTGATGTCAGTCACTTGAAGTCCTGGTCCTTAAATTGATCCCAGACAACCCCAGGTCCTGTCTTCTCTTGCTGTGGAGGCCACATGTTCCAGCTGGCTTACTGCAGGGTGGAAGCGGCCCAGATCCTGAGCTGCTGCCTGCAGAGCCACCCTGCCTGCATCAGATGTGATGCAAGTACAAAATGAGCCTTTTTGTACTGCTGAGCCACCATGACAGGATTTCTGAGATGACTGGAAGAGAAAAAACTCTCAGTACCTAGGCCCAGGATCCCCTTCCTGCTTTCTCCCACTGACTGACCTTCCTGAGGAGACTTCGAACCTTTCTGCACCTGGAGACTGTCCATGCAAGGGACAGATGGAGAGGAGAATTTCTTTTGCTCCCTGTTTTTTTCCCCCAGTCCTGCTGTCTTCAATGCAAAGGACACAGAATTTGGATCCTCCAGGGTAGTCCTCAGTCCCACAGTTTCCTCCAAGCCCCTTGCTGTTAACAGCAGGAAGGGACTTTATTCCTAGCAAAAACAACAACAGAAAAGTCAGAAACCCAGCCTCTTCTCTTTTTCACCAGGGAGTTCTGCTTGCCCTCCCAGCACCAGCTTTGTCGGGGAGGAAGGGGCAGGAGAGAGGGCAGCCCTGGGGTCTTAGCCCACACTGACTACTGCTGTTGTCTGGGCTGCTCCATGGCTGCCAAGGAGCCCATTTGTATCCAGCCCCTCCTGGAAAGGAGAGACGGAGTCTGAGGATGGGGAGAGAGGTCCAGGTTATCGATAGCTAACCGCTTCGAGGACTAAACACAGGCCTCATACTTGCAATCAGACTTGGCCTGAGTGCCAGCTCTCCCATTTGACGATGATTTAGTCACTAAGTCATATCCAACTCTTGCGACCCCACGGACTGTAGCCTGCCAGACTCCTCTGTCCATGGGATTCTCCAGGCAAGAATACCGGAGTGGGTTGCCATTTCCTTCTCCATTTATTTAAGCTCTCCCATTTATTCTCTGGCAATTTTAGGCAAGGTATTTAATCACTCTGAGCCTGGGTCATCCCCACAGGGTTGTCATGAATGAACATCAGCTAAGCTGGTGTGAGGCTCTGAAAATAGAGAGGACGGCACACAGTCTGGTTGTTATTACAGGCTTGCACCAGTGTGAGCCTGAGCCTGTCTGTGCTGATTGCACCGCTGGTTCACCCCTCTGTGTGTACATCTCTCCCCCAGCTGGGCTGTAGGCTGCTGCAGGGAAGGACACTGGCTGATTCACTTCGCCTTTCCCTACAGAACCAGCCCAGAAAACCCTGGCTTGCTCTGGCTTTGTGGCTGCTGTCACTACTGGCCAAGCCCCTCCTTTGCAGCATGATTTGGAGGGATGCTTACCTAATGCATCAGGGCCCAGGCCTAGACACACCTGGACAGGACAGTTGCCAGTTTCAGGCTTCTCAGCTGGGAGGGCTAGTCAGTTGCAATTCCTGGGCCAAGTCGATCAACTGGAAGTGACTGCCTGGAGCGCCGTGTTTGAAAAGGTCGATCTCTGCAGGAAGAGAGTGTGGTGACTGCTTGGTGATATCTGCCGTGTCTAGAGGGGTAGCATGCTGCTATGCATTTGCTGAATCTGCCTGAGCATTGCATTTCAGCCCTGATAGCACGTGAGAGTTATCTGGAGTTTCAGAAATTACTGAGGCCTGGGTCCCACCTCTAGAGATTACAGTTGAGTTGGTCTGGGTGTGGCTTGGGCATCAGTTGTTTAAAGCTCCCTAGGTGATGGAAGATTGAGAGCCTTAGAGCATCCAGCTTCCTCTTAGAGAGCACCATCTCAGGGCATCTCAGCGGAGCCACTGCCCGGCATGCACACTAGCTCAGCTGCAAGGCCAGACTGGCGGGGGAGCTGCTGACCGGGGCTCGATACCGGGTGAATAGGCCAGTATTCTTGTTTTACTCAGGATACAGTGCTGGGGACGCTTCTAGGTTAGTGTTTGAGTGTTCTGTTTAAAACCAGCCGCCTGATACCACGGCATACTGCTCAGCTGTAAGATGGCACAACTTAAATGAATTCGGGGAGTATGGAGTGAACAAAGCCAGTTTTAAAAGGTGACATACTGCATGATTCCTTTCATGTAACATTCTTGAAATGACAACATTGTCAGAGAGAAGAACAGATTGCTGTTGTTGGGAGTTTAAAAAGGGGTAGGGGTGGAAAGGAAGTGGGCCTAACTATAATACAGCCACATGAGGGGTCCTTGTGGTGATGGAAATGTTCTGAACTTTGGCTGTATCAGCATCGGTATCCTGGCTGTGATACTGCAGTAGTTTATCACCACTGGGGGAAACCAGGCAATGGGTTCAAGAGATCTCTGTATTATTTCTTAAAACTGCGTGTCTGTCTGTAATTATCTTGAAACAAAAGCGTAATTAAATAGGAAAAAAAGAAAACTAGGTTTTGAGGAGATCTTTGTAAAATGCAGCAAAAGGTGAGAGACAAGAATGAGCAGAAATGCGTTTCCTGGGGCAGGAGCAGCGTAGGAGCTGAGTCCAGTGTGGAATCCCAAGTTTGGTGTTTTGGAATACCAGGAACTGACTACTTTTCTGGGGTCTGTTCATGTGCAGGGACAAGCTTGGGGGCTCTTCGGGGATGTAGAACAATGAGGAAGAAGCCCATCAAAATAGAAAGAGAGGGGGACAGGTCTCTGGAGGGATGACAGGACATCTGAGCCCCCGTCAGCTGGAAGAGCTGGTGTGGATGAGGTGCTCAAACGGGGCTGCCGCATGGCTCAGGGGTCCCAGGGAGGCCTGCGTAGGAGGGTCAGGCATGGTCCTGAAGTGAGGGGGTCTGGGCAGCATGTGGACTTGCAACACTGTTACTCAAGGGCTGGTGCTACCTGGTGACTCCTGGGTTATCTCTGAACTGCTCCTGGGGGCCTACCACGGGGCAGGGCAAGCTTCAGGATGTTTTGTGGCAATTCTGCAGCTTGCAAGCAAGGAAGAGAAAGGTTTGAGTCACTAAGGTGGAATGTTTGAAAACTGAATACATTTGGGAAAGTCCCTAGGGAGCCTCTGGCTGATAAATGCTGATAGTCAACCAATAAATTCATTTCCTGAGTTCTTGCTTTGGGCCAAGCAAGGGAAGAGGCACTGGGAATAGAGGGGAGGAAGAGTCTCTGCCCTAGGGGAGCTGAATCATAACAGAAGTTAATACTTCTAATGAAGCAGCTACTGTTCCAGGCACTTCACACACATGTATAAATTGAGTCCCCAGAACCATAGTTCTTGCTTTGGGCCAAGCAAGGGAAGAGGCACTGGGAATAGAGGGGAGGAAGAGTCTCTGCCCTAGGGGAGCTGAATCATAACAGAAGTTAATACTTCTAATGAAGCAGCTACTGTTCCAGGCACTTCACACACATGTATAAATTGAGTCCCCAGAACCATCCTGTGAAGAAGGTGCCCCAGTGCCTTCATAGATAACAGTCATAACTCCGCCCCCCCCCGGCCCCCCCCATTAAAGCACTCAGCTTGCACTCAGTTGTAAGGTAAAGCTGGGATTTGAACCCAGGAAGTCTCTCTCCATAGTCCATGGACTCAACCACTGTGCTTTAGCACTGAGTGGGCAGATTTAGCCAAAAGGCAGGAGCTGTATGGCAGTGGGCAGATCAGAGTCCTGGCCAGGAACCGGTCTTCCAAGACCTATACCAACTTGCGCAACTCTGAACAACTCCGGGACCTCTTTGTGTCTCACACTCCTCTAAGACACGCATGGCCCTAAACACAAGGCTGCTGGAGCGCCTTTGAAAAAATGTGCTTTGGAGGCACTAGGCCATTGCTGGCCTCCCATGAAATGGGAGCTTAGTGGCCACCCCAGACAAGCAACTGTCACTGGCTGCAGGTGACAGTGAGTAGAATGCTGCTCGTGGCCCCAGCCCTGTAGTTCCGCACCGCAGCGGGGCTGCTGCAGGAGGGCCAGGTTCCAGGGACCGAGTGGGCTGGAAAGTCTGAGGCAGCGTCATGAAATGCAGAAGGAATAGGAGGATGGCTCCTGCGGGCACCGTTCCTTCAGAGTCAAGTTCAAGCTCTTCCACGCGCTGTTCTGCCTGGGTAACCTGGCCCACGCTAGCTTTCCAGTGGGTCTCCACACCTGCCTGCCTGCAGCCTCCACCCTGGCCAGATGCACCCACGACTAGCAGAGGACACAAAGACAGAACGTGGCAGAACTGAGATTTGAATCCACGTCTGGTTGGCTGCAAAGTAGGGGCTGTGTGGTGAGGTGGAGAGAGCATGGATTAAGGGGTCAGATGCACCTGAGTTCTTCCTATTCCAGCTCTGCCTCTGTGACCCCAAGTGAGTGCCTCACATTTCTGTGCCTTGTCTATAAAATACAGTTAGTAATATCCCTATATTACCACCTTATCACAAACGTCGTAGCTTAAAACAGCACATATTATCTTGCAGTTCTGAATGTCAAGTCTAAGATCTGTTTCACTGGCCTAAAATTAACAGGCCTGTGTTCCTTCTGGAGTCTTGGGGAGACCTTCTTCCTTGCCTTTTCCCGCTTCTCGTGGCTGCCTGTTTTCCATGGCTTGTGGGCCCCTTCATCTATCTTCAAAGCCAGCAGTGACTGGTTGAGCTTTTCTTAATGCATTACTCAGGCCTCTTCTATAGTTAAATCTCCCTCTTATAAAGACCCTGCTGATTTTACTGGCCCCACTTGGATAATCCGGGATAATCTTCTTATCTCAGAATCCTTAATCACACTGTAAGTTCCTTTTACTATGTGGAATAACATGTCCACAGAGGTGGGGATTCATATGTGGAGATCTTGGGTTGGGGGCACATTACTCAGCCTCCCACAAGCATGTGCTACATGGAACGGGATGCATCAGGTTAAATTCTTAGCATGGTGTTTGACCAGTAGAAGACTGGTGATGTTTAATGTCAGCTGGGCACGAGAAGCACTTAGCTTTTACAAAATAGTGCCAGGGTTCATCCTGAAAATTTGGGGCTGGGGAAAGTGTCTATGCATTGGAATTTTTATAAGCTCCCTGGTGACTCTGTTGGGCAGCCAGGGTACGGCTGATTATAGTAAGCACTGAATTCATGTCAGCAGTTATTCTTATTCCCACAGCTACTTAGCTCCGAGCCTCAGTGCCCAGGAGCTGTTCAATAGACGTTTGTTGAACTAGACTGAAGTGAATCACTCCTGGGGCCCCAAGCTATCCCTGGGATAGCATGGGAGGGGAGAGAGGGTTCCTCACTGCTGCATCACAGGGCCTGAAGAATGAGGTTCTGTGGGCAGACAGAGGCCGAGGCCTCTGAATCAACCTCACACCCAGAAGTAGCTGCCTGGGGGGCTGGAGTCTCTCCTCCTCTCCGAAGTCCAGTCAAGGGGCCCAAGCAGGCAGAATCCAGTCATCAACGGGCCATTGTTAATGGAACAGAGGGGGCTCTGTGCCCATTTAACACTTCTCTCCCTCACGAAGCTGCTCCCAGCTGAGGGCTGGCTTCTGGAGGACTGCGGGGCTGGGGAGGGGCCCCAAGGCTACGAAGGGAACAGGGGAGGATTCCGGGAGGGGGCTGAGCCCCCTGGTTGGAGGAGCAGAGGCAGCTTGGAACACAGGCCAGTCTCGTAAGTCAGCAGGGTGGAAAGTCTGGGCGCTGATGCGGCCACTCAGGCCAGGAGAGTTTCCCATTAAAGCTGGGGATCCAGGGACAATGAAACCCACCAGACCCCAATGAGAGCCAGGGGACGGCTTTCTCTGTGGGGTGGTCACACTTGACCTACCTCCTTCCCTTTCCAAAAACAGAAAAGTGAAATCCACACGGTAAATGGTGCCTTTCATTGCCTATAGAACAGTGTTTTCAAAAGGGCTGGGAGGGTTTTATGTTCTGTGGGCTTGGGATTAAGAGGCAGGCAATTCAACCAGGGTTGGGTATAAACATCCTTTTGCTTAGCAGACCTTTTCTATATTCAGGAGGGTGGATTTCAGGAGGCTGGTGTTTAAGATCCCAAAGATAGTGCCTGATCAGTATCCTCAAAAATGCCAGAGACCTACAGTTCTTGGGCTAGGCACCAGCAATTCTCATCTGCTGAATATAGCAAATTTTCTGATAGTTTCTGCCAAGGGAGTGCATTGCTTTAAAACATATTCTAGGAGGGTGGGATCTCAAAGATGGGGGCCTGGATCATCATCATCAGCATCTGAGAACTTGACAGAAATGCACATTCTTGTCTCCCCCCTGCCCCCATTCCCAGCCCAAACCATCTCAATCAGAATCTCTCGGGAGTGGGCAGAGCACTATGTTTAAACAAGCTCTACAGGTGATTCTGATGCATGCTCAAATTTGAAAATCACAGTTATAGAGCCATATGAAACTTCAGGTTGTAGAGTCAGTTTGGTAGGTTGGACAAGCTTTTTTTTTCTTTTTTTTTTTAAGAACAGAGCCATAGAGACAGAAGATATCAGAGCGTATTAAGGATCTGTAATAAGGATACGCATGGGTCTCATAAGACTTTTGTTTCAGTGATGTGTATGTGTTTCTGTCTGAGGATTTCGTCCAAAAAGGTCGAAAGCTATTGTTCTAGAGCCAGAATGTACTACAGATAGTCCCAGACTTAAGATGGTTGACTTTTAAGGTGGTGTGAAAGTGATACACATTCAGTAGAAACCATAATTGAATTGGGGCTAGGCTGTACAAACAGCTGGGGCTTCCAGTCAGCCACATGGTCAGGAGGGTAAACAACCAATACACTTAACAACCATTTACACCCACACAACCATTCTGTTTTAAACTCTCAGTAGAGTTCAATAAATTACAAGAGAGGTTCAACGCTTTATTAGAAAATAGGCTTTGTGCAAGATGCTGCTGCCCAACTGTAGCAATTAGAATGTCATGTTCTGAACATGTTTAAGGTAAGGTAAGCCATGCTGTTTGGGAGATTAGGTATATTAAATGCATTTTCAATTTATGATGGATTTATCGGGATGCAACCTCATCATAAATCAAGGAGGATCAGTAATTCAGCCGACTCCCTTTTTTGTCTAATTTGTCTCAATTGGGAGGTTTTAAGAACTTCCTGGTGTTCAAGCTGGTTTTAGAAAAGGCAGAGGAACCAGAGATCAAATTGCCAACATCCGCTGGATCATGGAAAAAGCAAGAGAGTTCCAGAAAAACATCTATTTCTGCTTGATTGACTATGCCAAAGCCTTTGACTGTGTGGATCACAATAAACTGTGGAAAATTCTGAAAGAGATGGGAATACCAGACCACCTGACCTGCCTCTTGAGAAATCTGTAATGCAGGTCAGGAAGCAACAGTCAGAACTGGACATGGAACAACAGACTGGTTCCAAATAGGAAAAGGAGTACGTCAAGGCTGTATATTGTCACCCTGCTTATTTAACTTATATGCAGAGTACATCATGAGAAA
>SJYX01013283.1:384931-401057 GCA_006410675.1 Oreotragus oreotragus | reverse complement strand
AAAAGTTGGCTTAAAGCTCAACATTCAGAAAACAAAGATCATGGCATCTGGTCCCATCACTTCATGGGAAATAGATGGGGAAACAGTGGAAACAGTGTCAGACTTTATTTTTGGGGGCTCCAAAATCACTGCAGATGGTGATTGCAGCCATGAAATTAAAAGACGCTTACTCCTTGAAAGAAAAGCTATGACCAACCTAGACAGCATATTCAAAAGCAGAGACATTACTTTGCCGACTAAGGTCCATCTAGTCAAGGCTATAGTTTTTCCTGTGGTCATGTATGGATGTGAGAGTTGGACTGTGAAGAAGGCTGAGTGCCGAAGAATTGATGCTTTTGAACTGTGGTGTTGGAGAAGACTCTTGAGAATCCCTTGGACTGCAGAGAGATCCAACCAGTCCATTCTGAAGGAGATCAGCCCTGGGATTTCTTGGAAGGTATGATGCTGAAGCTGAAACTCTGGTACTTTGGCCACCTCATGTGAAGTGTTGACTCATTGGAAAAGACTCTGATGCTGGGAGGGATTGGGGGCAGGAGGAGAAGGGGACGACCGAGGATGAGATGGCTGGATGGCATCACTGACTCGATGGATGTGAGTCTGGGTGAACTCCGGGAGATGGTGATGGACAAAGAGGCCTGGTGTGCTGTGATTCATGGGGTCGCAAAGAGTCGGATACAACTGAGCGACTGAACTGAAAGATTCCAGCATGAGAGTTCCCTTGCCCCACACCAGACCCTCAAGTAGATTACTGAACAGATGAGAGGGCCTGCTTTGGCGGCAGACAGCCTCTTTACAACACTGGCCTAAAGCTAAGTTAAACTGTGTGTTTCCCCCATGTTTATAAAACCTTCTGTCCCTCCAGTGGTCCCCTTTCTCTCTCTCTCTATACGCCTGGAGACGTATGTGGATCAGAGGTGGTCAGTCACATCTGGGTAGTAGATTGAGGGGTGATTTGCTGCTTTCTTCTCAGTGTTTGTCCATTTTTCATGAATTCTGCATGCTGAACATCTTTCATTATTACAAAAATAAAACATATAAAGCCAAGGGTCCATCTCTGCGTGGAAATACAGAAAAGGAAAGCCACTGCCCAAGGCAGAATAGTGCCACCCAAAGGGCCACCTCCCCCATCCATGCTCTAGGGCTGAGCCCAGACCTCACAGGTGCCCAGAGCCCATTCCCTTAGAAGAAGAGCACTGCCCCCCTCCCACGCTTCACCCGCTTGTAAAGCCCTTTGGCAGCTCCAGGTTCTCCCGGCAGCCCTTTGGACCCTGGTTGCCACCCTCTCTTTCCTTAATCAGCTGAGAAAGGGAGGTTCCAAGAAGCTAAGTGACTTGCCCAAGGTCGCCCAGCAGGAGGTACAAGGCTGTGAAGGGATGTGAAGGGCAAGTCTGCTGAAGGCCATTCTCAAGGACTGGGCTCTCCTAGCAGCGCTCATCTCTCCCTTGTGCCATTCTCAGTACTTTCAGATTCATTTTACTGTTCGCTGTACAGCAGGGACTGAAGAAGAAAGGAGGGGAGGAGCAGAGAGGAAGGGAAGGGAGCAGAGGCGGGGAGAGGAAAGGGGGTGGGGAGAGGGGCACAGGCGTCTCTGGCCATACCCAGGATATGAGTGAAGGATGCGCCCTATCTGTGCCCCTAGGGGCCTCAGAACACTCAGTCTGGCCAGATCCCCATCGCCAGGCCCTGAGCCCCAGGTGCCAGCTGCAGGCCCCTGCCCAGCCAGACCAGAGGGGAGAATGGTCAAGGGGCAGCCCAGAGCACAGAGTTAGCCTGGAGCCTGGAGGAGCCACTCACGGGAGATGGGGACAGCCTCGGGCTGGCTCTCTGGGGCTGTGGGGATGAGGGATGTGAGGGCCTCCGGCTGTGCCGCGTGGGTGAATCCCAGGCGACCCCTGAGGAGTGGGGGCTGGGACGTGGGCAGCCAGCGCAGCTCGTTAGGGCCAGCTTATTTTATATTGGTGTGTAGCTGATTAACAGTGCTGTGGCCGTTTCAGGTGGACAGCAAAGGGACTCAGCCACATACACACATGTATCCACCCTCTCCCAACCTCCTCTCCCATCCGGGCGGCCACGTGACATGGAGCAGGGGTCCCTGTGCTTGCTATACGGTAGCTCCGCTGGTTAGCCATCTCATTTGCCTTACAGTGCTGTGCTGGCTTCTGCCACACAACGACATGAATCAGCCGTAAATATACATGTATCCCCTCCCGCCCTGTCACTCCTGTAGGTCATCGCAGAGCACCAGGCTGAGCTCCCTGCGGGTTACCATTTTAAATACAGCAGTGTGTACATGTCGATCCCACACTCCCTAACTATCTCTCCTCCCGCAGGCAAACCATAAGTTCTAAAACTGGACAACTTAAAAACAGCTTATACACAAGCAACTGATAATGCTGGTTGCTTTTGTGGAAAGGCCTGGGTGTCTGAGTCAGGCCTGAGGGAGAGGTTTCACCACCACGCACCCTTTTGTACCTTTCCAATTTTATACCGTGGGCCTAGATTACTTACTCTGATAAAATTTAATAAGACGAAAAATAAAAGCGGGTGCCAGTTTCCTGCCTGTGGAGGGAGAGGCAAAGTTCCTTGAGGTGAGACTCTCATTTTGGAAGGGTCATCTGAACAGGCTTTTGAATTTAAGCAGAGGCAAAGCCAAAATCCCATCCCAGAAGGAAACCTTGGGGGCGGTGAGAAGCAAAACTGCCCTACAGCCAACCTCAACAGTCTGCTTTCTCTGTGAGAAAAGTGACAACTCTCCAGAAATTATTTCTGTAGTGACTGGGCTTGAGACTGACAAGATGGGAGGAGCTGGCTCGGGTCCCCTCCCTCCTGTGCGGAGAGGAAGTGTCAGCAGGAGCCGCCCTGCAGACGGTGGAGTCCTGGGGGATTCCCAGACATCCCTGGGAGGGGGCAAGTGGACTTGTGCTCACCACGTGGGGCTCGGGCATTAAAGGGGACAAGGGACCCCTCAAGGCTGCAGACCCCACAGACCTCTGGGAATGTGGCACCTGTCTGCTGAGAGTAAGGCGGGGGTAACGTGCTGGGTAATCACTGAGGCCAGGCCTCTGGTGGAGGCCTCTTGTTTCCTGGCCCTTCCACAAGCAGGCAGTGTCAGGGCCAGGGTGGGGCTGGCACTCAAGCAGAGAAGGAACCTGCTCCCCTCCAAAGCCTGGGGAGAAGCTCTATGGCTTCAAAAGTGCTCCCAGAGAAATAGTGACTCATGGCCGATGGGAATCAAAGCTTTTCTCACCCCAGAGGTTATTCGTCCTGCAACACAGGGATCTGGTGATGACAGATGAATCAGAAATACTAGTCTGAGAACAGCCAGCCTGTGTGGCTCAGTGTCAGAGGGCAGGCTGACCCCTCCCTCCTCCCGTCAGTCTCTTAGCAAAAGGGAGACTCACGCGTCTCAGTCCCTGCCTTTTCCGGCCAGAGGCGTTCGAGTGCACCGGAAAACTTCTCTAAGCCTCAGCATCCTAAGCTGTGAATTGGGAAGAACTGTGCCCCCCTAGTAGGTGGTGGTGTGGGTGAGAGGGTGCCACTCAGCACAGGGCCGGCCACCAGCCCCTCCTGCTGGCTGGGAGGGTGTGCGGAGCGGCAGCAGCAGCTGCGGCAGCCTGGCATCCTGCGCCTGGCATCCTGTGCCGCGGACTGGGCTGAGGAAGCTGGCACTCGCCCCTCGCCTGACTCATACTCCTTTTCCAGGTCAGGCCCACCAAAACCAGGACAGACACCGCCCCCCCCCACCCCCGCCCCCTGGCCGCGAGCCCTGGTGCTCCTTCCAGTGGGAAGAGTCTCACCCCAAATGGCCACATCAGCAGGGTTTGCTTGGCCAAGGAACCTGGGAGCTCTCTGTTACCTCTTAAATATATCCACAACCTCCAACAAGCTCTGGGGAGTGACCCGCACTCTTGAGATGAAAATTCTCCTGGAATTTCCTGTCTGCACTGCATCATTTGGCAGACATAGGTTCAGTACACCCCACCTTCACTGATTCTCCAGTGGCTTTACTTGAGCCTGGAGTGGCTAAGTACATCTGGAATAGGAGGGCCAAGGGTTTGAATTCTGGCTGTGTGACCTTGGACAAGTCACCTATCCTTCTGGGCCTCAGGGATGGCATCTATAAAATAGGGCTACTTCATGCAATCAGATTGACGCAAATAAATCACTTAACCTGAGGATGCCTAGTACATAAAGAGCTCACAGATTCTCAGCTGTACCTTCCAAGAAGGTGGAGGCTGCTGGCACCTGGCATAGTGCTGGGCACACAGCTCAACCAGGCTTTACTTTTTAAAACGTGATTCCAGTGGAATAGCAGGCACCATTCTTAAGGGAAAAGCAGCTCTAAAACTTCAGCCCAGCAGTCTCTTCCCACCCAAGATTCCAGTCGCAGGCTTGGCAAGGAGGCCCTTTTGGAAGCTCTTCATGCCCATCATCACTTCCGGAAGCCCCTGCCTCATCCAGGTTTATGAGTAGGGGTGGAGTGGGAGGGGTCAGTGGGAAGATGGGATACAGAGGTTGGGGAGAACTCAGGGCAGGGAGCCGGGGAGCTGACGGGGCCCTGCCACCTGGGTGGGAGGGGCCCCTTGCAGGGCTCTGGGCATAA
Organism: Oreotragus oreotragus; assembly: GCA_006410675.1. NCBI lineage: Eukaryota > Metazoa > Chordata > Mammalia > Artiodactyla > Bovidae > Oreotragus > Oreotragus oreotragus. The sequence continues at coordinate 396,454 of SJYX01013283.1, read as the reverse complement.
GAACTGGCAGGTGGGCAGCAGACAGCAAAACTCAGTGATGTCATGTTTTCCCAGAGTGACTCAGCAGGTTGTCCCTGCACTCTGAATGGTGAGCTGTGAGCTGTGGCCTCGGGGCATCCTCATCTCCTTGCCTTCCAGCCTTGCTTGACTCTTTCTGTCCCTCTTACCACCCTCTCCCAGCCTAGGGACCCGTGGCTATTCCACCCATGCTCTGCTTCTGGCTGTGACCCCGCGGCCCAGGGGATGTCCCCATGCTGCCTCTGTCATGCCTCTCTAATCTCCGTGTTGAAGAAAGACCTAAGCGCCAGACAGACCTGCGTTTCATTACTGTTTCTGCTTCTACCTGGCCGAGTGACCTTGAGCAGGTTACCCTACGTCTCTGAGCCTCCGTTGCCTCATCTATAAAATGGAGGCAGTGCTAATAATTTTGTTTTATTAGTTGTAGGTTGCTTAGTGAGAAGGTTTGTAAAGTGATTGGCATACAGCAGGTGTTTAGCAAACAGAAAGCTTGACCTCCAAAGGCCTCTATGGTCTGACCTCAATTTACTTTGCTAGTTGCTTAAAAAAAAAAAAAAGAAAAATAGGTCACTCTTTGTTTTATTCTCTTATCACCCCCATGTAGTAGATACTATTAATGTCTCCATTTTACAGATGAGAACAGTGAGGCACAGAGAGGCTAAGCAGCTTGGCCATGATCACACAGCAGTAAGTGGGGATTGAGGTTCTTCATGGAGACAGCCTGGCTCCAGAGCTTGCACGTGTAACCACCTCCTCCCTGCCTCTTCTCTCTCTCTCTCTCTCTCTCTCCTTCGTCCATCCTACACACTGCAGTTCAGTCCAGCTAGACTCCTCACCCACCCCTGTACTCGATCTGAACCTGCCCGTACCTGTGCTTTCTGCCCGGGCTCCCCTCTTTGCGCTATAAGTCCACCTGCTCCATGAAACCATCCCCAGGTCCTCCCTCATGTGCACCTTTGCGGGCTCATTACGGACTCCAAGGTGGTTATTCATGCCCAGGTGTCCTGCCCTCTTCTAGCCTGGGGGTACCTTCTGCCCGGCATGGTGTCAGGCATGAGCAGGCACCCAAGGCAGGTGATGCCCTGGCCAGAGCACCACACGTGTGCTGCCTGGGTGGCGTGGAGGGGAGCCCAGCACTAAGGGCCCTACTCGTTCCGCGAGGACAGCTCAGAGGCTGCAGCTGGAACCACCCCCAGGGGCAGCCTGCCAGCTGGGCTTCTGTCACTCTGCTCAGGGAAAAGGGCCCACTCATGGGGGCCTCTGCGGCCGAGAGGGCTGGGTTTGAGACCCAGAAGATGGTGAATGGATGTCCGTCCAGAGAGGGGAAAGGACTGAGAATTGCGTGCTGTTAGGCCCATACTGCACAGTCTGCCTGCCTGACTCAAAAGGGTCTCTTGCAGGGTTTCAGGCCCATCCTCGGGATCCCAGCCCAGAGCCCATAGGGGAGTGACCACAAGAGGCCATCTGCCCAGGGTCCCACTCTCCCATTCCTTCCTGGTCCCGTACAGGGCCTCTGGTCCACATCAGCTGCCCTCTCCCACTCACTGTGACTCCCACCACCTCTGCCCAGACTCAGATCCCCCCGCTAACAGCAGCATCCTCTCCTGGGAGCCTGGGCACTGTCCCATGCCTCCTTCCTCCTGGGGCCCAGTGTCACACCCATCATTTGTGTTCCCCAGTCAGGCATGGGTACTCAGTGCTTGCCGGGGGCTGCACTGAACACTGGACACAGGAGAACAAGGCAGACTCTGTCCTGCTCGCAGAGCTCACTGCCCGGTGGAGACCACAGACCACGAGAGCAGCTGGGGCAGCAGAGCAAGGCAGAGAGTGAGGATGGGGATGTGCAGGCAGCCACAGGGAGGGCCACTGACCGAGGCTTCTAGAAGGAGGCCTGAGGGTGAAGGGAGCCGGCCATGAGAAAAGAAGGAAGGAGAGAGTGTTGTGGGTACGGTGTGCCCTGGTCACAGCAGCGAGGCGACTGTCCTGCTGAGCCGTTCCGCCCCTCCAGTCGAGGCTCCAGCAGGGCGCACACACCCAGGGTCAGGAGCGCTGACTCTGGAGTGAGGCAGCAGGGCTCAGACCCAGCTCTGCACTCACCGGCAACTTCCCCGTCTATCTGGGTCTGTCTGCCGGTCTATACAACGGTGATCACGGTACCTACTGCCAGAGCTTCCGGTGAGAACTCTGAGTGTGGGCCCAGACAGCACTAATTAAGCACAGGGTGTGCAGCTAACTGGTAGCACCAGTTATCTCCTGCGTCCCCAGCCCCGAGGCACCTGCACCAGATGCAGAAGGGGGTGGAAAAGTGAAAGAGCAGTGGTATCTGTCAAAGGAAGAAGAGGACGGGGTCCCGACCTCTGTGGTCGCAGAGGCTTTTATTTCTTTATCCTGTGAGGATAACCTCCCCTCCTGGTTCTAGGTTGCAATAACCTTGGGCCTCTTCAGGCGTGTCTAACCCTGCAGATTCAGGGCCCTGGCCTCTTTCAGACGGCCCCACCCACCCACCTCAGAAGTTGTGAAATGCTTTGCTGAAAATCAGTGCAGTCTCANATAACCTCCCCTCCTGGTTCTAGGTTGCAATAACCTTGGGCCTCTTCAGGCGTGTCTAACCCTGCAGATTCAGGGCCCTGGCCTCTTTCAGACGGCCCCACCCACCCACCTCAGAAGTTGTGAAATGCTTTGCTGAAAATCAGTGCAGTCTCAGCCAGGGGGGTGGCCTAGTTTGTTTTCAAAATATTTCCTCTGATAGCGCTATTTTGGCTCAGACATGTTAGCACTTTGCAGAATCCTGCAGATGGCAAGGCAGCTGGAGCGGAGGGGAGGAGGGAAGCAAGGAAGAGAGTGGGAGAGGCCCCGGGCCAGTGTTCAGGTAGCTGTAGGGGCCCGCCTGGGCACGGGTGTCACGTGGCATGCTGGGACAGGCGCACACAGGATGGGATTGGGCCAGCCTGTAGCGGGGAGCTTTCAACTGTCTAAGCTGTGGAGCCTTCTTATGAACCAGAACTTTCCTAGGAAACCTAATATGTAGAACAGATAAATGGGGGAGAGGCCTGGAACCCCCCCTCCATCAGGCCTCTGAGGGGTCCTTGTTGAACTCCGGGGCTCCAAGGAACCCAGTTTGAAAACTGATTCTGCTAAAGGAATCATAACCTTCTCTGGGCGAGTTAGTGCCCACATTGTTCTAAAATAAAGATCTTCCTAAGGGAAAGTGAAATGATCTTTCTAATAAATTCTAATTCAAGCCTAGTACAGAGAATGCCACGCATCCTGAGAACCAGGACTCAGAAAGTGCAAAGTGACTGATCCCATTCGCTGACGAGTTTGTGAGCATCTCTCTGGGAAGTCTTGTGCACTTAGGCCTGAGTGTGTGGGGCAAAGAGTATGTGGTGAGCAATAGTTGGGGCACATTTCTAAACTCCTCACAGATACAAATTCATTTATAGCCCTATTACTTATAATCTATTACCATCCCTCCTTTTCTAGGAAACTAAGGCCCAGAGAGGTTAAGCAACTTGTCCAAGGTCACACAGCTCCTAAGCCATACAGAGGGCATTCTGGCTGTAGAAGATGTACTCTTCACTATCTCATAATTTGTCTTTTGGGATGAGTGTATCGCTGTGCTTATGTTTCTTTCTTTCTCTCTCTCTGTATGTGTAAGTGTACTCTGGCCCATAGTGATTTGTGTTAATCTGTGAGTATGTGGGTGTGCAGTCTCTTTTCCAACAAGACTGCAAGCCACAGGGCTTACCCCTTAACTTCCCTCTCAGAAGCCTGGCAACAACAGGACAAAGGGCTCAGGCGTGGGGACAGGACCAGAGTCTAGGGGTGGTGCCCGTGCCCCAGATCCCAGGGGGTTCAGTTTGCTGGCCCGGCAGGCACAGCCACAACACTGGGAAGCACCGCCTCCCCCAGCCACTCTCTGTGACTGAAGTGGAGCCCTGAACTGGCAGTCCCCCCGGGGAGCTAACCGCATCCTAGCATCCTGGCTCTCCCCTACTTATCGGACGCTGGGTTTAGAGTGGGTCAGCTGAATCAAAGGAAGGTATTAACGTATCACGAGTTTACTTCCTACCGCTCCAGACAGAGAAACTTATAAGAGTGCTTGAGCCTCTTGAAAACACTGTTGTGAACTCACACCACCTAAAACTCACACCTCTAAACAGGGCCTAAGCTGATAGAACTTGCTCAAAAGCAAAGACCCCTGACATGCTGGTTAGTCCAGGAAGCCCCACAATGTAAACGGGGTTTTGAGGGTTTCTTCACATGTGAGCCCACCTTGGAGAAAATCAGCTTTGCTCCATCTACTCTAAACTGATGATTAAGATGCAAAGCTTCCTTAGATGTCACAAAATTGGAAAAAGCCCCACCATTCTTCATCATCAAAGTCAAACTCACCACAAGAGACCACCCTGCCTCGCTGAGCAGGGCGGAGGCAGGGAGACTTGCTCGGACGGCGCAGGGCTGTGCCAGAGCCTCGGGCGGTCTCCTCTCCCACAAGCTCCTGTTGTCCCCAGCCACCAGTGTGCCAGCGTCCCGCAGCACGAGGACCGGCCGGAGGTGGGGGTGTTCCCTGACTTTTGAGGCTCCCAAAGGCAGGGAGGAGGGGCCGGACAGGGCAGAGGCAGGAGGGAGGGACCTGGTGAGGCAGCCAGTGAGCCAGGTGTAAGCACAGAGGCCAAGACAGAGCTTCCCAGGCCAGCTGTTTACTTGTGGCATTCAGGAGAGGCTGAGCTGGGGACTAACTGGCTTATTTATTTTCCACACTTTTCCCTTCAAGTCCTTTTCAGAGAGCCTTCTGGAATTCCACTGATAAATTTCCCAGAGTGCGAACAACCATGGTCCCTCAGCACACAGCCATCTTTGTGGGGCAGGAGGGTAAGGGGAGGCATGGAGGTGGGGAGAGGCATAGAGAAGGAGCAATGGGCCCTAGAGACCTGAAGTTACTGATGCTCAGGGGCTCCCATGGCCTGCATGCCCCTCCTTCCAAGCTTGCAGAAGCGGGGATGTGCTGGGGTGTGCAGGAGCAACTGCCAGATTTGGGTCGATGAAGACGAAGGCAGAGACCTTCAAGCACAGAACAGACTGTCCAGCCTGCCAGGGGCCACAAGCCGTGGAATCTGCAAGCTCAGAGCAGGACAGGCAGTGTAGCTACCACCTGTTTAAGCATCAGACAAGAAAAGGGGACAAGTATTTCTGTTTAAAGAATGAAAAGGAGAACTGTTTTCCTTTCCTCTTGCGTGACTTCGTGAAGGGCAGAGGCCCGCCTGAGCACTTCCACACGACTGATACCTTGGCTCCCTGCTTTATCACTTTCCAACAGAGGCGCCCACAGCCGCTCCCTGGTCTTCACCCATCCTCTGAGAAAGTCCCTAAGTACCTCCGTGTGTCACACACTGGAATGGAGCCAGGGGACAAAGATGACCAGCCCCACCCTTTGGATGGGGCAGCTTCTCCCCACGCCATCTCCCAGCTCCCATCCTGGACAGTGAGTCCAGGCCACAGTGAAGCAGGGAGAGGGCTCCGGCATCTGTGCCGCTCAGCACTGAAAGGCTCTGGCACTCACCCAGGTGGGCTTACTGTGGAAGGTGGGCAAAGCCGGCTGGGCTGTGCTTATCCTCTGCTCCTTGTTTAAGGCGGCCAGCTTTCCCCATACTATGAACACCTGTATCAGAGGCACTGGGGGTAGAGATGGGGGTGGGCCGAGCTGTGGCGACTCTGCCCCAGCAGGGGTACCCCCCTCTCAGCCCTGGGGCTAGGGAGATAGAGTACCAACCAGGCAGAGCACACAGCTGTCGCTAAGTGCCTGGGAGGGAGTCCTGAAGGCAGCATAACTCACATTTGTGTTGTTCAGTCGCTAAGTCACGTCGGACTCTTTGTGACCTCGTGAACTGCAGCATGCCCGGCTTCCCCGTCCTTCACTGTCTCCTGGAGTTTGTTCAGATTCATGTTCACTGAGTTAGTGATGCTATCTGACCACCTCATCCCCTGCAGCCCTCTTCTCCTTTTGCCTTCAATCTTTCCCAGCATTAGGGTCTTTTCCAATAAGTTGTTTCTTCGCATCAGGTGGCCAAAGTATTGGAGCTTCAGCATCAGTCCTTCCAATGAATATTTAGGACCGATTTCCTTTAAAATGGATTGGTTTGATCTCCTTGCTGTCCAAGGGACTCTCAACCTGCACTTCCTTCTTAGCTTTGTGACCTTGGGCAGCCACTGCACCCCTCTGAGCCTCATTTCAAAGTGGAACGGTAACTGCTGTCCCTCTGTGGGGCTTGTGTGAGAAAGCATAAGCTGGGGACCATATGAGCCATGTGGTTATCACAGCCCCGGCTGTCTCAGCTCTGTCTGTCCATCTCTCCTGAGGACCAGACAGTGCCACGGAGCGTAGCTCTCGTGGGGATGTGTGGGGTTGGGGGGAACGACCTGCCCCTGGATATTCAGGTGAGGGCCAATTTTCCTGTGTAATAGGAAAAGACCAGAAGGGGAAAAGAACATAGTAATCCATTTGATGATGTTTACCGGGCAATCTCTCCCAAACTTGTGACTTGTATGGTCACAATGGCAGCTTTGTCCCCATTTCTCAGATAAGCAATGAACCATCTCTCACTGGAATTACCCCCATATCTCCCCCACGATCACTCCCAGGCCCCCACTGTTTGCTGACTCCAGATGCATATGGAAGGCTCCAGTGGCCTGATGCCACCTGTCCTTTGATTTCCATGACCCATGGTATAAGCCAGGTTGGGCAGAGTGTGTATAAAAAGAGGACTGCAGTCAGGGGCCCCAGGACCCAGTAAGTCATCAGTGTTGCTTCCTTGTTGCTATGGAGAACCAGTTAGGGGCCTTAGAGGCAGCTGGGGGTGGTGGAAGCAGCCTGGGTTCCTGAGCCAGACTGTTCAGTTTCAAATCCTGGCTTTGTTCCCTCACCAGCTGTGTGACCCCCCAAACATTACTTAACTTTTATGAACCTCAGTTTCCTAATCTGTAAAAGGGTGATAAAATGTTATTTACAGGGATGTAAAGTCTTACTGAGGTAATGTAGAGCTCGTGATTCACAGAAGACATAGTTAAGGTGGAAAGGTGATACTGGGAAGGGACTGGCTGCAGCATTCCACCTGAAATTGGGGTGGCCAAGCCCAGATCACTCTCTTGTCTGGGACCACATTCCTGGGTGCTGCCTACAAACTTTGCTAATTTCAGCATTAAGACCAGTTAGATGCTTGAAATGCACACCAAACCTAGTGACAAAGGGGTGAGGGTGGGGGTGGGGAGTGACACATTTCTTTCTGATTACCCGGCCAAGTCGCCACCGCATCCTTGCATGTTCCCAGTTCCATGCCAGTAGGGAATCAGTCCCAAGATTGCTTGCAATCCCAGTTCCGGGAACATGAGATGTTTCCACTCCTCTGGGAAGCTCACACCAGCTGGTGCAGAGGAACCTACCCAGTACAGGGACTATGCCCACCCCTCCACCTGCTGCCACCACAGAACCAGGCCACTGCTGCAGGGCACAGCTCCTGGACCCTTCATGAGAACTCATCTCCTTCCAGGCCAGTAGGAGCCAGGAAGAAGATCCCACGACACGCCCAGCTTAGCCAAATGCAGACATGGAGCCTTTCTTACTGCCCCTCTTAGGGAAGCAGAGGCCAGTGTTGAAACTCCAGTCCCCAGTGCCAGCCCACAGGGCACAGTGGAGTGTGCCGCTTGGGCTAAACAGATCAAGCAGGGCTCCCTGGAACCACTCAGGGCCCCCTCCTCTGCAGAAAAACTACTTCCAACCCAGCTGAGGCCACCTGGCTTGGCTCATAGAATGTCCCTAACACATAAATTATGGGTGTCATTGTTCGACAAACAAGTATTTACGGAGTACCGGCGATGTGCTTGGCACTGTACTAGATCTAGTTCAACCTCTGAAACATCCTGGAGTCCCAGGACACCAGGGCATCCAAAATCAGACACAACTTCAGGTGCAGTGAAAATAAGTAAGACTTCAGGAGCGCCATGCTTTCTCCACGAACTCAGAGTCTTAAACGTCCCCTACCACGTTTTACACACACAGGGCTGGAATCTCCTCAGCCTATCCCCTGGAAGTCCCTGTGAGGAAACACATCCGCTCGGGGGAAGGGTCTGTGCTTCCCTCTCAGGCCCTGTCACTGCCGCCACCCAGCTGTCCAGGGCATCACTGCCCGCCGGTCTTTTCTGCTCACAGACCCTAACACTGGCGCGTCTGAGTTTATGAATCACTCCCTCCTTCTCCTGGCCTCCCCTCCGGAAGGACGGCGCACACCCAGACACATCACCCAGACACTGAGTTTCCACACCAAACTCACTCCTGACGAACCCGGAGAGCCGACTGCAATGTCTGATTTCTCCTCCCCACTCCTCAGTCAGCCTCGAGGTCCTGGCCACGACTTTTCAAAGCCAAGGCAGCCCGTCTCCTGGCCAGTCTCGCTTTGGGGACGCCTCACTGTGGGGCAGCAGACAAAGACAGTGGATTTACTGAAACGTTCACACTCCCAGAATTGTACAGTCGGGCTGAAGCGGTCGGTGTGGCGTGCACGCGTTGCCTGTGGCTCCATGGGTGATGAGCTGTGCGTATCAGGCAGTCGTGAATCTGGCTGCAGTGGGTCTGGAGGTGTGGGTGCCTGCGTGGAGCTTGCCCCGAGCCGAGAGCTCCCTCTCCCACCTTCGGTTTCTTCCCCTCTTCTTCCAAACTTTGGCGCGCACGCCCGATCAGGGATGGTGGGGCTGTGCACCATTGGGCCACCTCCCCCTAGGCCCGGCGGCAGCTCCGGGGATGCGGTCCCCCTACTTACCCCGCCACGGAGCCTCCTCCAGCGGGGGCGGATCCAACTCTCCGAGGCTAGGGTCCGGCGCCGGCAGCATCCGCCCGCAACGTCGCCCTCCTCCCAGCAGGACCAGGCAGAAGCGGCTCTGGGACTCCAGTGCCCTCGTGGCCCCGGCTCTGCGCGCCGCCCCCGGGGGGACAGCGGCGGGGAGGAAAGGAGGCGCGGCCCCGCCGGTTCGCACGCCGGGCGGAAAGCGGCGCCAGGCGGGCGCCGTCCTGCGCAGCGAGCAAGCGGTCCTGCCCGGCTCCCTGCTCGGCCGGAGTCCGCGAGCGGCCGGCAGCGGCGGCAGATTCCTGAACCGCGTCCAAGGCGCGCGGGGAGCCCTCCTGCGCCTCCTCCTCTTCTTCCGCACCCCACCCAGCTCCCACCCCTGCGCCCCAGCAACTTGGGAGACGGTGGCGAAGTTGGCGCTGGCTGCGCGACGGGCCTCTGGGTGGGAGCGAGGGAGGAGAGGGAGGAGCTGAGGTGGGGTGGGCGGCCCTCGCCCCAGCCCCCGGGGGACTGCGCTCGGCTGGACCCTTCCGTGGGTCTTTGTTCCCAGAGCTGCGCCCCAGCCCGCCTCTCCCCTGGGACTCGCTTAAAGACGCTGGGATCCCTCCTCGCCCTCAGCGAGGCTGGGAAGAGCTCCCCCGCTGGGTTGGGAGGGGAGGGGGCCGGGGCCTGGAGTTCCTCGTGGCCTCACCCTGCCAGAGCCCCTCAGGCCCTTCCGGCCTCCCATCCTATTGAATCAGCTTTCTAAACCCACGTTCCCTTTCGAGTTTATGATTAGTGTGTCTATCCCAAACTTTATTCCCTTTCTTTCCCCTCTGAATTCGGCCCTGTGCTAACCGAACCCTCGTCAGCCAGGGTCAGACGTCTAAAACTGCTTCTGTTAAGAACATGGTTAATGTACTGCCGTTGCTGTTGTGAATAACATTGTTAACGTGCTAGAATCGCTGTTATTGATATCGTTAAACTCAAGTGGTTTCTCCAGGGCAAGATAAGTTAACAGACCACTGAGGCCTGCACCACCTGGCCAGTGGTCCTGATTCTCAGAGACATCCTGACTCTCAGAACCTGAATGTCACAGAAAGTACAGGGGACTATATTCAATATCTTGTAATAACCTATAATGGAAAAGAATCTGAAAAAGAATATATATATATAAAACACACACATATATATATATATACGCATACATGTCTAGCTGAATCACCTTTATACCTGAAACTAGCACAACATTGTAAATTGACTACACTTCAACTTAAAGAAAGGTTAAAAAATGTCACAGAAAAGTCCCAAGATGATGATTAATCCCAGCCTCTTTGTTGTTCTGCTTTATGACTCCCCTGCCTCCAGGAAAGACCAAGGGGAGTTGATCTGAGGCTTGTCCCNCACAGCATTGTAAATTGACTACACTTCAACTTAAAGAAAGGTTAAAAAATGTCACAGAAAAGTCCCAAGATGATGATTAATCCCAGCCTCTTTGTTGTTCTGCTTTATGACTCCCCTGCCTCCAGGAAAGACCAAGGGGAGTTGATCTGAGGCTTGTCCCCCACTTTCTTGCTGAGTGCCCTGCAGATAAGCCCTGTACTTTCTTTCGCCACAACCCGGCATAGGTGTACTGGCCTTGCTGCTTGTTGAGTTGAGCAGACCTGAGTTTGATTCAGGAACAGTTTTGACCACCAGGAAGGGACCACCAACTGGAACTGTTTTGTAAAAGGGAAGGAAAATGGCTTGAATGTCTTTGTGCATAGGCTTTTATGCTGTTGTATCAAAGTGAGCCTTTTGGAACTGATTGGGCTTTGAGCCTTTTGGAATTGGTTTGTTGTCTGTCTTTGTGTGTGTGTCTATTTGTGTTAGAGAAGGTGCGCTATTTTAGTTGGTGGACATGGCAAACATAGATTCAGTACCTAAAAACAACCCTTCGGGATGCATCCTGCAAAACTAGACCAGCTTTTAGTTCTGACGCCATGACTAAAGCCAAAATTCTTCTTATTGGTAACAATGTGTGACCACAGTATTCTTTAGACTCTGGAGAAAAATGCCCGAGGTTGGGCTCATTTGACAATCCAAAACTAGTTGTGCCAGCTTGATGAGACATCTTTTCAGAATTCTGACCCTAAGGGAACAAGTTCTAGGAGAAACTTGCTTTTCTCTCCCTGTGCCTTGAGATGTGAATATTCTACCAGGGCTCTCAGGAACTCCTGTCTTATCTAGACATCTCCAATTCCTGAAACTGACAGGAAGAATGGGGGTTAGGGGGATGCCTTTTTAAACTTAACTTACTCCAACTGTTAGTTATAAACTAAACTGTTAATTATCTGAGGTTACTCCACCCTTATGGCAGAAAGTGAAGAGGAGCTAAAAAGCCTCTTGACGAAAGTGAAAGAGGAGAGTGAAAAAGTTGGCTTAAAGCTCAACATTCAGAAAACGAAGATCATGGCATTCGGTCCCATCACTTCATGGGAAATAGATGGGGAAACAGTGAAAACAGTGTCAGACTTAATTTTTTTGGGCTCCAAAATCACTGTATATGATGACTGCAGCCATAAAATTAGAAGACGCTTACTCCTTGAAAGAAAAGTTATAACCAACGTAGACAGCATATTCAAAAGCAGAGACATTGCTTTGCCGACTAAGGTCCATCTAGTCAAGGCTATGGTTTTTCCTGTGGTCA
>SJYX01013283.1:358377-370896 GCA_006410675.1 Oreotragus oreotragus | reverse complement strand
AAAACCATAGCCTTGACTAGACGGACCTTAGTCAGCAAAGTAATGTCTCTGCTTTTGAATATGCTATCTAGGTTGGTCATAACTCTTCTTCCAAGGAGTAAGTGTCTTTTAATTTCATGGCTGCAGTCACCATCTGCAGTGATTTTGGAGCCCCGAAAAATAAAGTCTGACACTGTTTCCACTGTTTCCCCATCTACTTCCCATGAAGTGATGGTACCGGATACCATGATCTTCGTTTTCTGAATGTTGAGCTTTAAGCCAACTTTTTCACTCTCCTTCACTTTCATCAAGAGGCTGTTTAGTTCCTCTTCACTTTCTGCCATAAGGGTGGTGTCATCTGCATATCTGAGGTTATTGATATTTCTCCCGGCAATCTTGATTTAATGAGGGAGACCTGGGTTCAGTCCCTGGTTTGGGAAGATCCCCTGTAGAATGGAACGGCAACCCACTCTAGTATTCTTGCCTGGAGAATCCCCACGAGCAGAGGAGCCTGGCGGGTTACGGTCCATGGGGTCGCAAAGAGTTGGACACGTCTGAGTGACTTTCATTTTCACTTTCAATGAGTTAATGGATCCAGTCATTGATCATCTGTGACTGGTAATAATGCAAAAAGAAATATCATCAGACATTGTGCATGCCCTGATAGAAGAATGAAATATCAAATATTAAATAGAATTGTCCAGAAAAAGAAGCAGAAGAAGAGAGAGCAAGAGGAGAGGGAGGGGAAGGAGAAATGAACTTGGATCTGATCAAGCCTATAATCTAACTACCAATTCAAGGAAATACAGTGACAAAGGAACAGGATTAGAATGATACTGCCCTCAAGACTGACACAATCCAGACTGTGGAAAATTCTGCAGATAAAAGACACAAGGGTTTCCAACAACAACTAAGTGAAAATTGCAAAGAGAAAAATAAGAGATGGATAGGAAACTTATAAATTAAACTGAAGGGAAAAAAGCAACCTAAATCCATATGAATCAAACACAGTGTATGGGATTCATTTGGATCCTGATTCAAACAGTCTTCCTAAGAAATGTATAAAATATTTGGTGAAATGTAAACTCTGACGGCATCTTTGATAATTTAAGGAACTATTGTTAAATTGTGAAGATGGGATAGTAGTATTGTGGTACTATTTTTGTAAAAAAGAGTTCTTATAGAGTTACATAGTGAAATAGTAACATGAAATTTCCTCCCAAATATCTGGGGCTTCCCTGGTGGCTCAGATGTTAAAGCGTCTGCCTGCAATGCAGGAGACCTGGGTTCAATCCCTGGGTTGGGAAGATCCCCTGGAGAAGGAAATGGCAGCCCACTCCAGTATTCTTCCCTGGAAAATTCCATGGACGGAGGAGCTTGGTGGGCTACACCCACTCCAGTATTCTTGCCTGGAGAATCCCGTGGACGGAGGAGCTTGGTGGGCTACAGTCCACGGGTCACAAAGAGTCGAATATTTGAAGAGGAGGTAGGAGTGGGCGGGAGCAGAGATTAAACATGATTGGCCATATGTTGGTAACTGTTGAAGCTGCTTCTTTATAATAGTCGCTTTATTTTGAATGTGTTTGAAAACTTCTTCAATAAAACGTTCAACAGAAGTCTCCCTGTGTCTGCTGGTACTTGATATCAGGCAGATGAGGAGGGGGAACGAGACACACAGTCTTCCAGGCAGAGAGACCAAACGAGGGAAGAGCTGAGAGGGGAAGGGAGAGTGGCCAGGAGCCCAGATGGGGAGGGCGTGGTCAGTGGGGAGCCTGGAGAGTCTCGAGTCTCCCCACACAGCGGAGTTTGCACCTTCTTCTTTTTTTATTGAAGTATAGTTGATAAACAATGTTGTGTTAGAGTCTGGTGTACAGCCAAGTGATTCAGTGATATACACACACACACACACACACACACACACATTCTTTTTCATATCCTTTTCCATTATAGTTCACTACAGGCTATTGAATATAGTTCCCTCTGCCAGTAGATCCTGACAACTTACCTGTTTTATTTATAGTAGCATCTGTTAATTCCAGACTACTACATTATCCCTCCTGCCAACCCTTGCTTTCCCCTTTGGAAACTGTAGGTTTGTCTTCCGTGTCTGTGAGTCTGTTTCTGCTTTGTAAATAAGTTCACTTGTATCATATTTTGGATTCTACAGGGAAGTGATACCATCTGGTATTTGTCTCTGTCTGATTTACTTCTTCGTATGATCATCTCTGGGTCCATCCCTGTTGCTGCCAGTGGCATTATTTCACTGTTTGGTGTGGCCGAATGGTACCCCCTTGTATATCTGCACCGCATCTTCTTTATCCACTCCCCTGTCTATGGAGGCTGTTTCCACGTCTTGGCTGTTGTGAACAGTGCTGCTGTGAGCGTGGGAGTGCATGTTCTCTTTTTGAATTAGAGTTTGAAGTTTGCATCTTCTTTAAGGAGTAGTGGGGAGAAATGGCAAGCTTTCAAGCAGAACAGTGGCACAACCAGATTTGTTCCTTGAGAGGGTCACCGTGGCTGCAGTAACAAGAGTTTGGCAGGGGGAAAGCCCCTCAGCATCCAGGCAAGGAGCAGGCGGTGGCCTGGACAGCTAGTGGCAGTGAGGCTGGGGCTGGTGGACCCAGTCAGGATTTGATGAGGAGATGGAGTGAGAGGGCCCTCCTGCCTGACTGGATGCGGAGGAAGAGGGAGGAGGGTGGTGATAAGACAGAAGCCCCCTGGTGCCGGACCCTGGTCTAAGCACCTGACTTAAGGAGCTTACTTCACCTTCGCACAGACCGTCTGTAAGGCTGTTAGCGTAACTGGCGCCATCCTGGGCCTGTTGAGTTCCTCCTGTCCTTCCACTGACCCTACCCCAGCCTGTACTGCCCAGTAAATCAGTTCTCTGTCCGCAAGGGCTTGGTGGTTAATAAATGCTGTTTAATAATCATTTGGACCAGGTGACCGCTATGCCCTGTTAGTCCTCAAACAATGATAAAGCTTTGCTCCCACGAGACAAGTTACCCATCTTGACTTAGGAATGCATGTCCTGTTTCCAAACGTACACAGTCATCCCTTAGGTTAACCATGAAACCGTCTGAATGGCCCTTCACGGCGCAGAGTGCAGCTGTGAATGTGCCCGGGTCATTGTCTGCCCGATCCCACCCTGAGAGTAAGTTATCCTGTGATAACACATCCGTTGATGAGATGGAGCTGCCCACCTCGTTTTTCTGTCTCAAGACGCCTTTCTTCTCAGTTCAGTGTCCGTTGCTGTTCTCTCCATCCTCTAACACCCTTTGAAGAAGATGACTGTTGTCGTGTCTGGGTTCCTAGAAAGCAAAGCCCGAGGCCAGGAGCTGATGCTGTGTTAGGAAGAGTGACCCCAGGGAGCAGGAGGGAGGAAGGGGTGAAGGTGAAGCAGGGAAGGAGGCAGAGTTGAAGCCAAGGTGTGTGATCCACCTGAGTGCCTCTGGGTGCCCTTAACGATTGCCCTATCCCCAGGGGTATCCTTTAAGATGCCATATAAAATGCCTCAGGACAGCTGGACCAGGAGGCATAGGAGGGAGAATTTATCCACAAGCTCCTGTTTCTTATTGGCCAGTGTCCACCCCAAAGGGCTGTATACACACACACACACACACACACACACGCACACACACACAAAAGCAGAGCCATAGGCATCCCATGCTTTGATGGCCTCAGAGAAGCCGCAGGACAAGAGGCCAGATGCGTGCAGTGTGGTCATGAGGCCAGGCACCGTCAGGTTCCACCCTGTAGGCGCTGATCACAGTGCATGCAGGGCTCATTGCCACTTCAGTGCTTAGAGTAACAGTAGAGGCCAGGAGCCTCTCAGGTGTGTCTGAGAGCACACCCCAGCATCATTCACCGCACACACCATCATTATCCCCATTTTAAAGGTGAGAAAACTGAGGTCACCCAACTAGTCAGTAGCACAAACAGTATTCAACCCCTCGTAGTTCTAAAGATTGCATGCCTGTTTTTTGAAGTGGGTGTGGGGTGGCGCTCTATCAGGTCTCAGCTGTGGCGTGAGGGAGCTTCCTTGCATTGTGTAAGATCTCGTCTTTATGGCTCACAGACTCTCTAGTTGTGGTGTGCAAGCTCAGCAATTGCGTCACACGGGCTCCAGAGTGTGTGGGCTTCAGTAGTTGTGGCTGAGGCACGTGAGATATTACTTCCCTGACTAGGGATCCATCTAACCCGAGTCCTCTGGATTGCAAGGCGGCTTTTTAACCACTGGACCACAGGGAAAGTCCCTAAAGACTGCCTTCTTATCCGTTATATTAAGCTGAATCTCAGAGGCAACAGCCCCCCACCTCCAGTTTTAGTGGGCCGACGGATTCCAGAGCCTTCTGGGGGTGTGAAGGGAATAGAGCCACCAAGATAGACTGAATTATTGGGGAAGAAGGGCTGTAATGTGATAAATATAATTAACACTGCTGGGTATGATATATGAACATTGTTAAAAAGAGTAAATCCTGAGTTCCAGCATAAGAAAACAATTATTTTTCTTTAATTTTGTATCTATATGTGATGATGGATGTTCCCCAAACTTGTGGTAATCACTTCGTGATGCTGGTAAATCAAATCATTGTGCTGTACATACTAAATTTATATGGTTCTGTGTGTCAACTACATCTCAATTAAAAAAAAATGTTAAAATGATTGGGGGGAATTTTTCTTGTGATCCAGTGGTTAAGACTCCATGCTCTTACTGCCGAGGGCCTGGGTTCAAACCCTGTTCGGGGAACAAAAATCCTACAAGCTGCACTGCATGGTCAAAAAAACCTTTTTTTAATTAAAAAAAAAAGTCAAGAGTATGGGGAAAAGGTGAGCAAAGAAACATATATTGGAAAATAGCTTTGCAATTATAATTAACCACTAGTTTATTTAACAAATATTTACCATTACATGTCCGGTCCTATGCTCGATGCTGGGGAGGCAGAGGTGAGACCAGTGCACTCTCTCTGCTGGGGAGCTTGCGTACTGGTGATGAGACAGACATACATTAAGCATTCCACAGCAAGGAAATGAGTTCTGCTACCTGCTGGCCATGAGACCTTTCTGAGCCTCAGTTTCCTCATCTTTAAAATGGGCCCGTAGCAAACTCTGCAGCATAGGTGCTCAGCATGGTGGCTGACACAGAGTGTGGTAGTGCTTGTTACTGCTCTCATTATGTGGGAGATGCAGAGGGAACATCCCGTTATCATCAGGCCCCTTGTGTTCCAGATCAGCAGCTCCCGTATCCTCCATTTCCCAGCCTTGAGCACAGTGTTCCAGCTACCCCACCTCCCTGCCAAACAATCAGATGCCTGGCATTCTCTCTTTTTTGTGATCTTGATCAGAAACTTGGTCAGCAGATCAACCCTGAAGCCCTGGAGGCCTCAACCCACTTGGAGTCTCTCTCCAGGGCTGGCTTAGGGAGTGAGGGCTTGTGGGCCGGTGGGATGCTGTTCAGAGATGCCTACAGAAGGGAAGCCAAGAGGCCAGTTTCCCGCGTGACGAGAATGCTCATGGGGGTGGGGAGTCGGCTGAAGAGCACAAAGGACTGTGTGACTCTTACTACAGGCCTGGCGATGGGACACCCGCCCTGGGTGCAGGCTGGCCAGGTGTATGGCTCCTGAGCTGAGGTGGGCGGAGTGCTTTATGCAGGGATCGGCCAGCTTTGGCAATGGGATACCCACCTTGGGTGCAGGCTGGCCAAGTGTATGGCTCCTGAGCTGAGATGGGCGGAGTGCTTTATACAGGGATCGGCCAGCTTAGTAACTCCCGCCCTGCGGGAGCCCTTTGAATGGAGTCTGCTGCCAGACTTGGAAATACTTGTTTCCCGCCATCCGCTCAGATCCCTGGAAACCTCCCAGGTCGGAGGTGAGAGGGAGGGGCAGAGGTGGCTAGCAAGCCCTTTGTGGTCCCGCCTTCCTGGGCCTCTGCCAGGAAAGCCTGGAGCTGGAGGCTTGCTCCGTCTCTCAGTCATGTCTGACCCTGCCGCCTCGTTGCCTGCAGCCCACCAGTCTCCTCTGTCCATGGGGTTTTTCAGGCAAGAATACTGGAGCAGTTTGCCATTTCCTCCTCCAGGGGATACTCCTGATCTAGGGATCGAACCTGCGTCTTTGCCGTCCTGCATTGGCAGGCAGATTCTTTACCACTGTGCCACCTGGGAATCCCGGGAGTGGAGGACCTGGGTTCAAATCCTGAGCTCAGCGTCTAGCTGGCTTTTTCTGTCACATAACCTCACTGAGCCCATTTCTTTGGCAGGATAGCAGGATGGAAAAAGCACCCGTTTTGGAATCAGGCAGATCTGGGTCTGAATGTAGACTTTACCCTAGAATTTATTCAACAAAGCTTGTTGATTTTCCTGAGTGGACCCTTCCTGTTTTAGGTTCAGGGATTCGGCTGTGATTGAAGCCACCCAGATCCCTGTTTTCAAGGGGCTTACAGTAAGCAGGCCAGGGACTATCAAACAATGTAATGGAACAAAGCAGAGTGTGGTGTGATGTGCCATTTAGGCATAGCACGTAGAGGTGAGTGCCGTGAAGAACTATAACTTGACAAGGGACAGAGGAGGCTCCTCCCGGGGGAGGTTACTTTAGGGGACGTGCTCAGGGAAGGAGCTCTGGGCCTGCTGAAGCTCCTGGCCCAAAGCTGAGCCTCAGTTTCCTCGTCTGGGACCTGGAATGAAGCATGCCCGCCTCCCGAGGGTCAAATATCATCACAGAAACCTTTGCCACCCAGAGTAAATGATGCCAGAAAAAAATGGCCTATTTTTAAGCCAAAGACTCACTCACTACCAGTGACGTGCGTGTGTCAGGGAAAGACAGTGTAGCAAATGAACTCATCCATTTTCTGATTTTATTTCCTTTCTTTTTCATTAAGGTTTCTGTGTATGTTGATGTATTAATACTCATTAAATAAATGAAAATCTGCCCCTGCGAAACCCCGAATGAAACAACCTCAACCATTTTAGGTGCTCTGTAAGTCCTCAATAGCATCTGGATTCCTTCTTAGGAGCAGTTAGAGGAGGCACACGATGGAAGCCGAGTTGTAGTGAAATAACGTGACAAGCACACAGAGGGTTCCTGGAGTCATCTTTGAGGCAGAAGAGCAGCCGCGTCACGAATGCCAGGCCAGGTCAGTGGGGAGCCGAAGGCCACTCTACGTCTGAGCTGGGTATGGGGCTGCTCCTGCCAGCCCCACACGCAGCTCCAGTCCTTCCCCTGTGAGAAGAGATGTCACACTCAAGATGGCCAAGCCCAGTTTAAGGGTGGAGAAGAGGTGGATGCAGAAACCCCGGAGGCCCAGCCTCCTCCTGCCCCAGTTTTGACACCACAGCACCAAGTCCCGACCCTCACTGCTGAAGGGGCTCTGGCCACAGAGCATCACCGCAGTGTGCGTCCAGGGGCCATTTTAAGGTCCAAGTTGTCTGCTGGGAAATTATAGTACAGAGGTGGCTGGGCTCCCAAATGACGGGGCTGCCAGGCTAACTGGTAATTGTAGGATAAAAATAGTCTATGGCCAAGGGCAGGAGGCGAGGAGTGGGATCTCCCCCTGGAGAGCCGGGGCAACAGCAGGCGTGGCCTCTCAGACACTGGTGGAAGGGCCCTGACCCTTCTGCAAGCAGCGTGCTGCTGCCTTGGCTGCCGGGAAGCCACTCCTTTGCCCTGAGTCTGTGCCAGAGGGCCTGCCCCCAGGGCAGCCTCTGTCGCCCAGCCTTACAGCAGCTGACCGCCACTTATTCACACACAGTCTTGGTAAGAAACAGAATTGAAAATTATAATTCTGGGTTATTTTGCTCTTGTCCAATCGTAGGTGTCTGATCTGATATTAAAAAAAAAAAAAAACTGAGATATTTTAAGTCCAGTTTATACAACTTGTAGTGGCTTTTGTTTTATTTTATTTAGGAATGACTGGGAAGGAAAGGGGCCTCCCAGGTGGTGCTAGTGATAAATAACCCACCTGCCAAGGCAGGAGACATGAGATGTGGGTTCGATCTCTGGGTTGGGAAGATCCACTGGAGAAGGAAATGGCAACCCACTCCAGTATTCTTGCCTAGAGAATCCCATGGACAGAGGAGCCTGCTGGGGTCACAAAGAGTCGGACACGACTGAAGCGACTTAGCACGCACACAGGAAGGAAAAGTTTATATGCATTAAATTCCCTGGGAGTCAGGTGCAGTGGTGATGCAGTAACTTGTGTTACTGGTGCCCAGTTCTGCCTCCTCCTCAGCTCTGAGTTTTGGGGCTCTGGGGTGCCCCTTCCCAGGGCTTCAGTGGAAGCCAGAGGAGATGGTTAGGCTGTTAATGAAGGCAGTTTGGACATCATTACTGTGGACAGTTGTATAAAGCTCTTCGTCGTTACCTATTCCTTGTGAATCTGTTAGGGCATACGGCTTCAGAACGCTGGGGCCTGCTTCCCAGGCTTGAGTGCGGTAAATGTTGCCTGGTGCTGCCGCCTGGTGGCCATTTCTAGGAAAGCAAAGAGTCGGACACAGCAGAGCGACTGAGTGTCGGTTTCCTTGACTTTTGGGGGCTATGCTAGAATTGGCCACCAGAGGGCAGGATTCTCCACAGTGGGCATCTGGCTGAGGTTCCCCTGTGGAATCCCAGCTTCATGAAAGTCGATTAAAAAAATAAAAGCATTGAACTGTAATTCTTTTTATTAAATTGAAGTACAATCTATTTTATATGAGTTTTCAGGTGTATAATTCAGTGATTTCATACATTGCGATACAATCACCAGGATAAGACTATTTGCCCTCTGTCAGCATTCAAAGTCATTACAATATTTTGAGTATATCTTCTGTGTTGTACATGATATTCTGTGACATAATTGTAAGTGGAATCCAGTTTATATTTTTTAGTCCCACTTAAGGTATTCCCCTCATTGCCCCTGTCAGACCACCACCAGTTTTTCTCTGTATTTCTGAGACTTTTTCCATTTTGTTACATTCACTTTTTAAAAAAATGCCACATATGAGTAAAATCAGAGTGTTTTTATCTTTCTCTGTCAGGTTACTTCACAAAGCATAATACCGTCTAGATGCATCCGTGCAGTTGCAAATAACAAGATTTCTTGCTTTCTACATTAAGTAAGGTTTGAATGTCTGTGTGTGTCTCTGTAGATTTCCCAGGTGGTACTCTAGTAAAGATCTGCCTGCCAATGTCAAGGATGCAGAAGACCAGAGTGGCATGTTCAATCCCTGGGTCAGAGAGATCCCCTGGAGCAGGAAGTGGCAACGCACTCCCGTATTCTTGGCTGGAAAATTCCATGATCAGAGGAGCCAGGCTGGCTGCACTCATGGAGTCGAAAAGAATAGGACACGGCTGAGCAACTGAGCACACACACGCGTGTATGTGTGTTGCTGTGTTCGGTCGCTCAGTCGTGTCTGACTCTTTGAGACCCCACGGACTGCAGCACACCAGGCTTCCCTGTCCTTCACCATCTCCTGGAGCTTGCTCAAACTCACGTCCATTGAGTCGATAATGACATGCAACCACCTCGTCCTCTGTCGTCCCCTTCTCCTGCCCTCAGTCTTTCCCAGCATCAGGGTCTTTTCCAATGAGCCAGCTCTTTGCATCAGGTGGCCAAAGTATTGGAGCTTCAGCTTCAGCATCAGTCCTTCCAATGAATATTCAAGATTGGTTTCCTTTAGGACTGACTGCTTTGATTTCCTTACTGTCAAGGGACTCTCAAGCATCTTTTCCAACACCACTGTTAAAAAGCATCAGTTCTTCAGCGCTCAGCTTTTTGTATGGTCCAGCTCTCACATTCATACATGACTACTGGAAAAATGAGTCCATTCTAAAGGAGATCAACCCTGGGATTTCTTTGGAAGGATGATGGTAAAGCTGAAACTCCAGTACTTTGGCCACCTCATGCGAAGAGTTGACTCATTGGAAAAGACTCTGATGCTGGGAGGTATTGGGGGCAGGAGGAGAAGGGGACGACAGAGGATGAGATGGCTGGATGGCAACACTGACTCGATGGGCGTGAGTCTGAGTGAACTGCGGGAGATGGTGATGAACAGGGAGGCCTGGGGTGCTGCAATTCATGGGGTCTCAAAGAGTCAGACATGACTGAGCGACTGAACTGAACTGAACTGGAAAAACCATAGGTTTGACTATACAGACCTTTGTTGATAAAGTGATGTCTCTGCTTTTTAATGCACTGTGTAGGTTTGTCATGGATTTCCTTCCAAGGAGCAAGTGTCTTTTGACTTCACTTAATCTCATGGCTGCAGTCACTGTCCTCAGTGATCTAGGAGCCCACCTCCCCATTTCCTGTGCCTGTATGGGTGACACACAGGTGGCTTCCATATCTTGGCTATTGTGAATAGTGCTGCCAAGAACGCAGGAGTGCATTTATCTTTTCAGATTAGTGGGAGTGTGTGTGTGTGTGTGTGTGTGGAGAAAGACACAGGATTGGGTCACATGGGAATTCTGCTTTTAATTTTTGTTGTAATTCCCACATTGTTCCCTCAGTGACTGCAGGAATTTGCGTTCCTACCAACAGTCCAGGACGGTTTCCTTTGCTCCATGTAATCACAAGCTTGTTACTCCTTGCATCTCCTAGTCTTTCCTGTCCTGCCGCAGCCCTGGGCCACCAACTCTACCTAGACTCTGCTTCCTCTTTATTTCCTCTCGCCCAGTTGTCAGTGAGATCACCGTGAGCATGTCCCAGTTCAGTGTTCCGTGCTTCAGGATCCCTAAAGACAAAGGCCAGCTCCTCCCCGATTCCCCAGGCAGGTGGAGCCTGCCGGTGCCCCGGACCCCGCGCTCCCCTGCCTGCCTCCCCCTCGCTCGGTGAGCCACGCGACTGGGCTGTGGCTCTCCTGGAGCTGGCTTTCCAGGGAGAGCAGAGCACTCTTGTTCAGAGCACTTGCTCCGTTCAGCCTTTTGTGCCCTGTCACGTCTACGTTGTTCCAGAACGTTGTCATCGCGCGCCGAAAGGAAAGCCTGCCCCCTGACGCAGTCACTCCCCGGCCTGCCCCCCAGCCCCTGACAGGTCCCGCCTGCTGTGCTCGCTATTCCTGGGTGGTCTCTAGAAACCCAGCTTCCTTGCGCTTCTCCGAGTGTTCAGGAGGTTCATGCACACTGGGGCCCGTCTGAGAGCATCGTTCTGCTCTGTGGCTGTTATCATTGCAGCCTAACTGGCCTCCTTCCGCTCCTGGAGGGCCCCGAGCCTTTCTTGCCTCCAGGATCCCCCACTTCCAGCTCCTCCCTCAGCCTGAAATGCCCCTTCCCTGACCAGCACCTGAGAAACTCCGATGCCTTCTCCAGTTTCTGTCTTGCCTTTGAGGATGAACAAGATCTCCCCTCAGGTGCTCCTCCTTCAGAGCCTCTGAGCACTTTTTCATTTTATTTTGGCCACTCCACGGGCCAATGGAATCCCAATTCCCTGACCAGAAGTCAGACCCTCGCCCCCTGCAGTGGAAGTGGAGATTCTGAACCGTGGGGAACTTTCCGTGAGCGAGCTTTGATTTGGGTGCCTGTGAGGTCTTTCTGCAGGCCTGCCTCCTCCAGTAGATGCTGGCCTGTCTCGGCAGGCCCTGGGCCCCTCATGCTCACCCGCTGTGTCCTCAGTGGCTGCTGGGCAGTCCCCGACTGGCACTCTGGAGGTGCTCCAGCGTCTCTTCTGCGTGGAATGAACAGTGAATGGTGTTTTAAATCCCTTATAAGGATGAACTGTTTTCTGTGTGTCCAGTTCTCTGCACTTCAGATGCAGTGGCAATCAGAATTGGCATCCAAGAACTTGTGGGTCTCTGGTGCCCAGCTCTGTATCCTCCTCAGCCCTGTGTGAGTTTTGGGTGCCCTAGTGGGGTGCCCCTCACTAGCGCTGTAATGGGAGCCAGAGGTGATGGGCTGCCATGGGGCTGCTTTGGGCCTGGTCCCTGTGGACAGTTGCATCAGATCACTCCTGCCCTGGCTCTTCCTTGTCACCTGTTTCAGTCCCTTGGGCATCTGGCTGCGTGCGGGGCTTCCAAAGATTGGGAACATTTACCTAGGGGTGAATGCAGCAATTTGTGAACCGTGAACTTCCAGATGTTCAAGCTGGTTTTAGAAAAGGCAGAGGAACCAGAGATCAAATTGCCAACATCCGCTGGATCATGGAAAAAGTAAGAGAGTTCGAGAAAAACATTTATTTCTGCTTTATTGACTATGCCAAAGCCTTTGACTGTGTGGATCACAAGAAACTGTGGAAAATTCTGAAAGAGATGGGAATACCAGACCATCTGACCTGACCTGCCTCTTGAGAAATCTGTATGCAGGTCAGGAAGCAACAGTTAGAACTGAACATGGAACAACAGGCTGGTTCCAAATAGGAAAAGGAGTACGTCAAGGCTATATATTGTCACCCTGCTTATTTAACTTATATGCAGAGTACATCATGAGAAACGCTGGACTGGAAGAAGCACATGCTGGAATCAAGATTCCCAGGAGAAATATCAGTAACCTCAGATATGCTGATGACACCACCCTTATGGCAGAAAGTGAGGAGAACTAAAAAGCCTCTTGATGAAAGTGAAAGAGGAGAGTGAAAAAGTTG
>SJYX01013283.1:334376-348518 GCA_006410675.1 Oreotragus oreotragus | reverse complement strand
TGTATTTCCTTTTTTATATTCCAAATACATTGATTAATATATTCCCAGGTGCCTAAGGATATGAAGGCCTGGCGGCAATCATTGACTCAACAATGAGAAAAGCCCTATGCTAATACTCCAAACTCTCTGTGCTGTTTATGGTTGAGAGGTTGTCACACAAGCTAGTCTGTCAGCAGAGAGGTTTGACCTGAGACACCCTTGTCCCACCCAGGGCAGGGAATTAGCAACAATTATTGACACAACAAATGAAAAAACCCTTCACCAATATAATTTTCAATCAACCCACTATACTAATAATTTCTAACTTCCCACAAGAATTTGCCTTTAGTAAGTCTAAAACATCTCGTGCCTCTCACAGTTGGGGGGCTGTAAACCATCACATGTGGCCGGACAAACCTATACAGGTGGGCTAGATAACCTTCAGAGTTCGTAAGCTGAAACACTCTTGTCACGCCCAGGAATTTTTATTGACTTGGAGCTGCACGTTTACTCCTTCTCCGAGAGAAACGGTTATGGGGGAAAGCTCCCCGGAAGGTCAAAGGTGTAGGTGAGAGCAGAAAACAGACTCTGGTTTTGGGGTAGATGCTCGGGAACAGGGGGTCTCCTGAGGCTTGACCACGCCTTTGCGTATGCCAAAGCCTCCTTCCTCATGACCTTTGCCATGGGCTGAGTTCCTCATGCTGGCCCCCGGCAGCCTTTAGCTTTTCTTCTTTTCATAGTAAGGCCGCCTCAGACAACCATGTTGCTTTTTTGCATTTCTTCTTTTGGGGGATGATTTTGATCACCACATCCTGTACAGTGTTACACACCTCTGTCCGTAGTTCTTCAGGCACTCTGTCTATTAGATCTAATCCCTTGAATCTATTTGTCACTTCCAGTGTATAATTGTAAGGGATTTGATTTAGGTTTGGGGCTTCCCTAGTGGCTCAGAGGTTAAAGCGTGTGCCTCCAATGTGGCAGACCTTGGTTCAATCGCTGGGTCGGGAAGATCCCCTGGAGAAGGAAATGGTAACCCACTCCAGTATTCTTGCCTGGAGAAACCCATGGACAGAGGAGCCTGGTAGGCTACAGTCCATGGGATCGCAAAGAGTTGGACATGACTGAGCGACTTCACTTTCACTTTTTTGATTTAGGTCATACCTGAATGCCTTAATGGTTTTCCTTACTTTCTTCAATTTAAGTCTGAATTTGGCAATAAGGAGTTCATGATCTGAGCCACAGTCAGCTCTTGGTCTTGTTTTCGCTGACTGTATAGAGCTTCTCCATCTTTGGCTGCAAAGAATATAATCAGTCTGATTTGGGTATTGACCATCTGGTGATGTCCATGTGTAGAGTTGCCGTATGTCACCATACAAAATTATTGTAATATTTTGAATGTATTCCCTATGCTGTATACTATATCCTGTGATGTAATTATTTTATTGGTGTAAATTTTTATTTTTTAGTTTCCCTCATTTATTCTCCTTACCCCTTTACTCACTTCATTTCTGGCAACCACCAGAGTTTTCTCTGTTTCTCTGAGCCTGTTTCTGTTTTCTTATGTTTATTTATTTTTGTTTTTTAGATTCCACATATTAGTCATTGCAGAGGGTATTTATGTTTTTCTTTTTTGCTTCACTTTTTCTCAGTACATATGAGTTGGTTTTATTGCCGTATGTTCAGTTGTGTGTTTTTTTGTTAGTTTTTTTTTCCAGATTTCATACCTGGGTTCAATCGGATGTTTTGTTTCTTTGTCTTATTTTAGTTAGATTTATCCAGGTTGTTGCAAATGACAGTATAGCCCTCACTGTGTTAGATGAGCTATGTTCTGTAGTGTGTACACGTCTCATCTTCTTTATCTGTATGCCTATTGCATGACACTTGGGTTTCTCGCATTCTTGGACTATTTTGAATAATGCAGCAGTGAATATAAGGATGCATATATGTTTGAAATTACAGGTTTCATCAATTTGGTAGGTGGCACTTTCCACTAGCCCAGTGCCTGCAAGGCCCTTGTCTTGAGGCCCTTCTTTTAGGTGGGGATTCTTCACTTTTTGGCTCATCATATGGCTGGGGTTCAGGATCTGTTGCCCACCTCCTTGTCTGTGGGTATGTTCCTGGAACTACCAGAGTGGGGGGGTATTTCTAAATGGCACTTGCCAGTACAGTGTCCTTGAGACAGAAGGGCTGCCCAAAAAGTCTTTTCAGTCTCACTGTCCCCAGTGTGAGTCTCTGTTGCCCGCTTCCTCCCTGGGAGGTTTGCCGAGATTAGCAAGTGACCTGATCCAGCCTCCTTTAGAATCACTGTCTCTGGGCTGACACCAGAGCCCATGAGCTTTTTTTCTCCCCGGTTTTCCCCTTGCCAGATGAGGAGTCTCAGTTCCCTGGCCTGGGACCAGGGCTTGAACCCATGCCCCTGCAGCGTGCAGCGTGAGCAGCCTTAGCCCCTGGATCACCAGGGGGTCCTTGCACGTGCCTTTTAAGAGGAGAGTCTATGTCCTTCCACCCTCTAGCTCTTCAGCACCCAGACCCCCGGTGGCCTTCAGAGCCAGACATCCTGGGGGCTTGTCTTCCAAGCGCAGGGTCCCAGGTCTTGAGGAGCCTGACGTGGGGCTCCGACTCCTTGCTTGTTGGGCAGAACATTTGCAACTGTGGTTATGCTCCTGTTTGTGATCACCTACCCAGGGATGTGGGTCTGGCCTACACAGTGTCTCTGCCCTTCCTGCCTATCTCATTATGTCTCCGTGTGTGTATCTTTAGTTGTGGAAATCTTTTCTGCTCCTCTGCAGGTCTTTTTCTTAGGAAGTTGCTCTGTAATGAGCTGTAATTTTGGTGTGCCTGTTGGAGGAGAACTGAGCTCCGGGTCTTCCTACTACACAATCTTGGTTGCCCACTCCTTGAACTATAATTCTTATATTGTACACTTCACCCACTCAGAAGTGTACCACTCAGTATTTTTTAGTGTATTCATAAGAATTGCGCAACCATAACCACAATCTAATTTTAGGACATTTCGTGACTGCAAAAAGAAAGTACCCTCCATTAACTATTACCCCCCAGCCCTGGGAAACCGCTAATCTGCTTTCCATCTCTATAGATTTGCTTATTCTGGACATTTTGCAACAATGAGGTAAAACAGTATACACTCTTTTGTGACTGTCTTTTGTTATTTGTCACAGTGTTTTCAAGGTTCACCCAGGCTGTCATATGAACTGGAACTTTATTTCTTTTTATTACAAAATCATATTATATAGATTTGTCTCATTTTATTTATGCATTCACGAGCTGATGGATAGTTGGGCAGATTCTACTTTGTTGTGAATAATACGGCTATGAACATTTGTGTACATATCTTGTGTTAGATGTTTTGTGTTATATCTTCATTGCTCTTGGGTGTGTACAGTTAAGAATGGAATTGCTTAACTATGTTTAACAGTTCAAGAATTCCCAGCTTTTTCTCTCCATTGCTGCTGTACCATTTTATACTCATTCATTTGTTTTATTTTCTAGATNTGTGAATAATACGGCTATGAACATTTGTGTACATATCTTGTGTTAGATGTTTTGTGTTATATCTTCATTGCTCTTGGGTGTGTACAGTTAAGAATGGAATTGCTTAACTATGTTTAACAGTTCAAGAATTCCCAGATTTTTCTCTCCATTGCTGCTGTACCATTTTATACTCATTCATTTGTTTTATTTTCTAGATTCCACATATAAATGACGACATATTATTTCTTTTTCCCTGCCTGACTTATTTTACTAAACATAATGCTCTCCAAGTCCATTCATGTTGTCAAAATGGCAACTTGTCATTCTTTTTTAAGACAGGATAGTGTTGCACTGTCTATCTCACATCTTCTCCATTCACTTATCTGTTAGTGGACACTGAGCTTGCTTTCATGACTTGGCTGGTGCAAATAGTGCTGCTATGAACATGAAAGGCATGTATGTTTGTAAGTTAACGTTTTAATTTTCTGTGAGTCTATACCCAGGGATGGAATTTCTGGATCGTGTGGTAGCTCTGCTTTTAGCTTTTTGCGAGCCTCCACCCTGTTTTCCAGAGTGGCTGTACCAATTTACATTCTCACTAATAGTGCGTAAGCGTTCCTTTTCTTCACGTCTTTACCAGTGTTTGTTATTTGCAGTTTTTTTGATGATAGCCATTCTGACAGGTGTGAGATGTGATACATTTTGACTGAAGAAAATCTAGCTTCACACAGTCTGTAGTTTGAAAAGAGAGGAGGGTTTTAATAGCCTTTGCAGATAATTGTGGATTTCCTTCCTTGTTGCTACACAGAAACCAACAAGTGGTAGTTTCTTAAAGGTTAGTACAGTGGGGAATCTGAAACCGTATCAGGGAACGTTTCATACTCTGTTACTTTAAAATGTGTGGGTCTTTCTTGTGCTCTGTTGTTCAGTCACTCAGTCGTGTCCGACTCTCTTGTGACCCCGCCGACTGTGGCCCGCCAGGCTCCTGTGTCCCTGGGGTTTCCCAGGCAAGAATCCTGGAGTGAGCTGCCATTCCCTTCTCTGATCTTGTACCCTAGGTGGATCTTTTGCTCAGGCGTGGTCTTTATTGTGCATCCACATTGGTCACGTGGAAAGTTTTGTTAACCCAGTGGTTCAGATCTTCCAAAAGACGACACACATCGTTAAACAGTGGCAAAAATAGCAGGCGTGGATTTCACTGGTGGCGCAGTGGATGATAACTCACCTGCCAGTGTGGGGCACATGGGTACTGTTCCTGAGCTGGGAAGATTCCAAAGTCTGTGCCGCAGCCACTAAGCCTGCACGCCGAGAGCGTGTGTCCTGCAGCGGGGAAAGCCACTGCAACGAGAAGCCCAAGCGCCGTGATAAGGAGTAGCCCCGCCCAGCTCGCTGCAACTGCAAAGCCTGCGTGCAGCGGGGAAGACCCGGCGCAGCCCCAGATATATAAATTAATTTTGGGAAACAGCATTCGTTAACACTGCCGCTCATCTCAGTACAGTCTTTAAATATTGGGAAGCTGTCAAGCTCATAGTGGTGGATACAAGTTTTCCAAAATTTTGATTTCTGCTCGAAAGCTTAAACTTCATCATTGATAACAAACATGGTCAACTATTTTTCCTTGAAAGGACAGGCTCATTTTGCTCATTTTGCTCATTTTATAAAGACTGCCAAACAGCCAAGTCTGAACACCCACAGTGTCTGGTGGCTGTTCTTTCCAGTGAAAACTGTTCCGTGGACGAAGAGGAGAGTCAGTGCCAACTCTAACGAGCTCTCTAGTGCTTTTCCTCCACAGTCGTCCAGCCAGGCTTCCAGCCAAAGTGCTCTGTACATCCTGCCAATTTCATGACACAGAGTATCAAAGGTCGTGTACTCAGGGGCTAAGAGTCCATGGAATTTATTATTTTTACTGCTTCATCAAGGGTCCTCATCAGTCATACTGACCTGTTTTGTTGTTGTGAGTGTGAGTGTGAGTCTGAATAGGACACAGCCCAGGTTAGGGCTACTTCCTTGCTTCCTGCTGGACTGACAGCAGTTTCACCCACTGGGGCTTTTTAATCATCAGATGTCATCATGGTGGTATCAGCACTGCCCTGAAAGAGGCTCAGGGACTCTGGTGGGGGGGAGAGGGAGCGGTCCATGGACTTCACTAAAAATCATCAACAGATAATAAAACTGACTATACGTATAATTTTTAAGAAGCTATAATGAGGCTTCCCTGGTAAAGAAGCCAATGCAGGAGACAGGTTCAATTCCTGGTCTGGGACGGTCCCCCCATGCCACAGAGTGATTAAACCCATGAGCCACAGCTGTTGAGCCTGTGCTCTGGAGCCTGGAAACTGCAACTACGTGCTGCAGCCTCAGAAGCCTGTGTGCGCTGGAGCCCCTCCGCCTCCACAAGGGAAGCCCCCGCAGTGAGAAGCCCGCATGCCACACGTGGGGGAGAGCCCAGGCAGCAACGAAGACGCAGAACAGCCAAAACAAACAAACAAGTTAAAAATGAAAAAAACAAAAAACCAGTATGATGTCCCAGCTGATATACAAAGGAAAATGGTCATAATAGCCTATGTGCATCTCAGTTGGTACATGCCCACCAATCCCACCAGCAGGCCCCAGGGGACACACGGTGACAGGCTGACGGCACATTAGGACATCAGACGTGCCTGGCTGCAAACGCAGGGGGCCTTAAGGATACTCTTTGGGGGACTTGAATCCCAGGAGAGATGTGGCTGGTCCCCCTGTGATTTTCTGAAATGAGTAAAACTCTTGGTAGAATTTCATACAAAACAAACTATAGTTTTCCATTAATTTGCCTCCTCAGAGTGTGTGTTAAAATCTGTAAACCCTCTTGTGCTAAAGTGTGGCTTGCAGTCTGGTGTTTTCCACTGACACGAGCATCTGAAGGCACATACGAGAATCAGGAGAGGGCACGGGCGATGGTTCTGTCCTGAGAGGTAGCCTCGAGCACTGCGGCATCGGTGTCCTCAGCCTCTCTGCCAGATGCCACAGGTTCCCCTCCCTCATCGCTGCAGTAAGCCAGGGCGGCTCCAAGGGCACTGTCAACAGGGACAGTCGTCAGTAGTCAGTCTAAAAAAGGAGTGGGAAGTTGTCTTCAAGACAACCTGAGGATTGTACCCTGGGAGACAGGCTCTCAGAGAGCTCTGAGAACTGTTCTGAGATGAGAGGAGAGGCCAGTATATGTGGTTTTTTAAAGAAGTTTTGCATGTCTTCTTTTTTATAATTAATGAATGCGCTTATGGCTGCACCTTGCTTCTCTTGGGCTTTCTCTGATGGAGGTGAGCGCGGGCTGCTCTTTGTTGTGGTGCTTCTCTTGTTGCAGAGCGAGGCTCCAGGAGCGCTGGCTTCAGAAGCTGTGGCTCCCGGGCGCTGGAGTGTGGCCTCCGGTAACCGTGGCTCACGGCTTGGTTGCTCCCGGGCGCTGGAGTGTGGCCTCCGGTAACCGTGGCACACGGCTTGGTTGCTCCGCAGCCTGTGGAATCTTCGCAGACCAGGGATTGAACCAGGGTCCCCTGCTCTGCTTATCCACTGTACCACCAGGGAAGTCCAGTGCACGTGTGATTTTGATGAAGGGGTATATGCGATCCAGCATACCTCTTGGTAGAAGGTTCCTGCTGTTCATAAGCAGCAGCTATCATAGTTAATGTTTTCAGTGCTTCTCTAAGTATGAGAAGATGTAATTAACTGAGTTCAAATTTTTCTCTTGAAAATATTTAATTATCTGAGGATCAGTTCTGTCAGGATGAGCACTGAGTGTCTGAAGAAGTACACGCCCATCGGGGTTACCACAGGTCAGCAGCTGCCGCGGACAGCGGCTGGCGGGGCAGCTGTCGGGACTCAGGCCCCTCCCAGGGAGGGACGCGGCCCAGCGTTCCCACGCCCGGCTCCTGGCTCAGGTGCACAAAGAGGAGCAGCAACCTCCAAGCAAGGACGAGGCAGAAATGGTCACAGAGGAAGTGCACAGGCCCTGAAATGTCTAACGTGTTGGGTGCACGGAGCTGTTTAAACTTGCCTGCTCCACCATAGTATGGATGGAAAACAGAGGCCTGGAGCCCAGTGTGCCATTTCCTGGGGCACAGTCAACCTTTGGAATTTCTCATCTGTAGAAGATGAGAGCTCCTAACTCCAAAAACCCTTCCTCCATCGTGTTCTGCTGTGGAACCACTGCCATGCGCTCCATAGCTTCAAGTCGAAATCTTGGTTTCAAAGGCCCAGAGGAACTTAGTGGGGCTGGATGTGGATGCATCAAAGGGCTCACCAGAGTGACTGGGACCCTGCAGGAAACCGGCCTGAATTCTACATATAATCTCTGTATCTTAATTGTTGGCAACAAAATGAAATTTTTATAAACCAAACATGATTCCTTCAAGACTGCAGCTCAAACACATCCTTCAGGGGATGGACTCAGTGGTCACCGGTTTGCTTTCTCCTTGATTGGAAACCCCCCTCTCCCTTCCCGGTAATGTGGATGACTGGACCCCAGGGACTGTGCTCAGAGGCTGGGTCTGGGGAGCAAACCTGCTTCCTTCAGATGTGGTCAGAGCAGATGCATAAGGTTCCTCATTGTCCATTACCTCATGATATGCAGTCCCGGAGCTTCTCCAGCTCCATTTTAGAGCTCAGGAGGTGAGAGCCTCTGAAGGGATAGACCAACAGCAAGCTGGTGACAGGGCCTGGGCCAGGGGAACGTGGGTGGAGGTGGAATTCAGGCCTCCAGGCTCTTTGCTCTCCCAGGTGGAGGGTGATGCCAATGCGTTCTCAGCACTTCAGCACTGCCCACTCATGACCACTCAGTCCCCACTGGACAGGCCAGGAGGCTCCGGGTGCAGGGAGCACTTTCCCCAAATTCTGACTCTTCCTAGTTGGACTGCCACCTCTACCCTGAAGGGCCCACTCACAGTGTTTCCTCCAGGACCAGTTTGCCCCGCTCTGTGAATGGATGGATGGATGGATGCCTGCAGGCAGGTACTGAGATACTTCCAGGTGCCTACTCACTGCTGTGCCTCGGCTTGGCCAGCACCTACCTGCTGTGCCTGGTGCCCGCTGGGTCTGCACCAACCACCCCGCCAGCCTGGTGCTGCCCCTTCGGAGCGGTGTGGGTCCTCGCCTCCTTCCTGATGGACCACCTTGAACTTGAAATCACTTGGAGCGGTTTCTGATCCTCTTTCGCTTCCCTTTCTCCATAGACCAGAAGCTCAATCTACTAGGGTTGCTTAAAATTGTGGTTTGAAAGCTGATGAGGATTGCAGAGCCCACACCATGGGTCTGCAGGGTCAGGCGGGTCTTGCGCAAGTTTGGGGAGGAGAAGGGTATCTGCAGAGGTAACAGCACCTCGGTGGCCCCAGGAGCTTTAAAACCTCCATCCCACCCCGCTCCCCGGTGGCTGGTTTGCAGTCACTGTACTGGAAAAAAGTCAGGATAAAGGTTACTGCTTCTGGAGGAGGTGGAGCAGTGCTTGGGGACTGGCTCGTGGAGGGGGTTGCGGGTGGCTGGCCAGGTTCTTTTTCTTGGTCTTGGTGGCATTCACCTTGTAGTTATTATTAGTTAAGCCATACATTGGGACCATAGGAGTTTCTGTATCTGTGTTTTATTTTCCGGTGACAACATTTAAAAGATATTCAGCCAATTAAAAGCAGACACATCACTTTGCCAACAAAGGTCCATATAGTCAAAGCTATGGTTTTTCCAATAGCCATGCATGGATGTGAGAGTTGGACCATAAAAAATGCTGGGTGCCAAAGAAATCAACCCTGAATATTCATTGGAAGGACTGATGCTGAAGCTAAAGCGCCAAAACTTGGGCCGCCTGATGGGAACAGCCAGCTCATTGGAAAAGCCCCTGATGCTGGGAAATAAGGCAGGAGAAGGAGGTGACAGAGGACGAGATGGTTAGATGGCATCACGGACTCAGTGGACATGAAACTGAGCAGACTCTGGAAGATAGTGGAGAACAGAGGAGCCTGCCGTGCTGCAGTCCATGGGGTTGCAAAGAGTCGAACGTGACTTAGGGATTGAACAATAACAACCAATTAAAGTTGTAAAATTCCAATTCTGATTTTCTCCTCCCTCCGTCCCTCTCTCTCTCCATCTCTTTCTCCCCCTCTTTTTCTTCTTGCCTCCCTGCCTTTTCTTTTCTCTTTCTTTTTCTTCCCTTCTTCCTTTGTTTGAACAAGTTTTTCTTTTCTTTCACTCCTTTTTTCCTTTCTTTATCTTTCTCTGTCCACCTTTAACAAGTACTTCCTGAGGACCCACCATGTTCCAGGGAATGATCTGGACTCTAGAGCTCCACTGGTGAGCAGATATGGTTCCTGTCTCCTAAGAGCTTACCGTCTAGTGAAGGGAGGTTGACAGATTAATGGGAAAACAAATACTGCATCACTGCACATTGTGATAAGGATTCTGCAGGAATGGCATATATCTGATTTTTTATATGCATGCCCAAGCATACAGAAAATTTTGTATAATACATATATGTAGACTTTTAAAAATGTAAGGATCATATACAATACCTGCTGGTCAGTAAATTGTCTTTCTCACTATAAAACAAGGAGTGTTGCCCACTGTCCAGTTTTACAAGGATTAAGTCATTAACCACTGCAATCACTGAGGGACAGTACCCTGTAAAGAATTCAGGGTGAAAAACAGGATTAGGAGCTATGTGCTTTGGAAAAGCTGGCCACTTAGATAGTTGGTGATATCTCAGAAAAAAAAAAAAATCTAATGGATCTAGAGTTTTTTCATCTTCCCTGGTGGCTCAGATAGTAAAGCGTCTGCTTGCAATGCGGGAGACCCTTGTTCAATCCCTGGGTCAGGAAGATCTCCTGGAGAAGGAAATGGCAACCCACTCCAGTACTCTTGCCTAGAATATTCCACGGATGGAGGAGCCTGATGCAGGCTACAGTCCATGGGGTCGCAAAGAGTCGGACACGACTGAGCGACTTCACTTTCTACATAGAAGAGCACTAAACTCGATGGAGACATCTGAGCTATGACTAGTAAGAATCTTCAGGCTTGACTGCGTTTATCACTCTCTCCCTGAAATCACATATATACTGACTTCTCCCCCTCCCTCTTCAGGGCAGTCCCCTCAGAGCCTCTGAGAGGCTGTTTCCTGAGCTATAGTCTCCAGCAGGGTCCCCGAGTAAAACTGAAACCCACAGGGACTTCCCGGCTGGCCAGTAACACTCTGAGCTTCCAATTCAAGGAGCATGGGTTCGATCCCTGGTTGGGGTACTAGGAGCCCACGTGCCATCTGAAACTGAGACTCACAGTGTCACATTGTGCATTTTTCTTTCAGTCCACAGCACTTAAAAATGCATTGTGGGACGTCTCCCCTGGGCCCACGCAAGCCGCCTGGTTACTTTTGTGGCAGCCTAGTGTTCCGTCCTACAGTGGTGCAGTTGCTGCCTCAGATTACTGGAGCCGGCCTGGTCCCGGGAGCAGCCTCCAGGATGGCCGAGAAGGGGATTTCGTGAGGTTAGTGACTCTGCCTCTTTTTATCCAGAGCAGCTCTGCTTTCCTGTGGGTCTTCCACTGTGGCTGCGCAAGGAGCCGCCTGAAGCTTCTTACAACATTGAATTAGGGTCTCTAGGAATACATATTCTTTTCCATTGCGGTTTATCTAAAATATCAAACGTCGTTGCCTGTGCTGTACAGTAGACCCTTGCTGTTTATCCTTTCTGTATGTAATAGTCTGCGTGTCTGTTTCTGCTCCGTAGATGCCTTCATTTGTGTCATATATTAGATTCCACGTGTAAGTGATATCATACGATATTTGTCTTTGTCTCGATGACTTCCCTTAGTATGACAGTGTCTAGCTGCATCCTGCTGCAAATGGCATTATTTCACTCATTTTTCATGACTGAGTAGTATTCTATTGTATATATGTACCTCATCTTCTTTATCTGTTCATCTGTCAGTGGACATTTAGGTTGCTTCCGTGTCTTGGATATTATAAAGAGTGCTTCTGTGAATGTCAGGGCGCATGTATCTTTTAAATTACAGTTTTCTCTGGGTATGTGCCCGGGAGTGGGATTGCCGTATCATATGGTAATTCTACTTTTAGTTTTCTGAGGAGCCTCCATACTGTTTTTCATAGTGTAGAGCCAGAAGTTTTGCTGCATCCCACAGTGGCACATTAAGCAGTCACTGGGGGTAAAAATAACGAGGCTAATCTGTGTACATGCACATGGAGAAATGAATGCATTATGTTGCATAAAAAAAGCAAGTTCCAAAACAGGGTTTATATATTGTCCCTTTTTTTTTGTGTTAAAGGAAATAATATGTGTGTGCATTTGTGTATGTATCAGATGTTCAAGCTGGTTTTCGAAAAGGCAGAGGAACCAGAGATCAAATTGCCAACATCTGCTGGATCATGGAAAAAGCAAGAGAGTTCCAGAAAAACATCTATTTCTGCTTTATTGACTATGCCAAAGCCTTTGACTGTGTGGATCACAATAAACTGTGGAAAATTCTGAAAGAGATGGGAATACCAGACCACCTAACCTGCCTCTTGAGAAATCTGTATGCCTGTCTCTTATACACATCTTTACCTTTAATGTCCACAATGATGTGAATTAGGTATTGTCATCTTCATTCTATATAAATCTATAGATATAAATCTGTATCTATAGATATAAATCTGTATCTCTCTATATCTATAGTTAAGGAAACCAAAGTAAGGAGAAGTTGAGTAGCTTTCCCAAAGATGCATATCTAGTATTAGTAATTGGCAGAGCCTGGATTTGAACCTTTTCTTATTTGAGCCTTTTCTTATTCTGGAGTAGGTGTTCTTAATTGTACATTATAATCCTTCTGTGAGATGAGATAACAACACCTCACCCACCCTATAGAATAAGCTAATGTTCCAGGTCTGTTTTAAGCAGTTCAGAGTGGAGAAAGGTAGTCACTTGCCTTGTTCTAGGAATTATGCCAAATCAAAGGACTGAAAAGGATGAGTCTAGCAGGAGAAAGAAGCAGTGAAACAAAGGAACGAGATGATTAATAGGATGCTGTATGAGTCTCACAGTAATTGAAGATGGTAGGTCTGCCAGGTGAACAGGCAAGCCCTACATATATTATGACCTTCTTTGGAGGGAAGTGTGCCTGTAAAGAAATAGTCATTGAAACTAGGCATATTCTGGATATACATATGTTTCTCCTTGAAGGGATATAATTTTCCTAAGAATGTAGACACCTGAAAGTGGAAAAGAAACCCTTTTCCGTACATTCCATACATTCTTGAATGTCCTTAGGAAGCAAAGTTGATTAGAGACAAAAGGAAGAAAAATGGAATTTGCTGGTATCTTTTGCTTGCTTTCAAGTAGACTCAAGTGGACCATAAGTTAGAGGACATTCTTGCTGGAAGTACTTATAAGATTGTGAAAAACTCTCACCTTACATGTGGGGAAACAGGTTCAAAGATGAGAAGTCCAGTGCTCTACATCTAGACAGGGACTCAAAAGAGTGTGTGATCAATCTCTACTGATTGTAAGACCCAGATCTTTAAAATTATATTTCCTTACACTTATTATTTCTTTAGTGAAGTAAATAATAACTCTTCTATTGCAACGTACTGACGCAATGAACAGTTGTAAGATGGAAGCTTACACTGGAAGCTTACTGTGTGACACAAGGCAGAGTTCAGTGTTTGATGCATCTTTCNAAGAAGAGAGTGAAAAAGTTGGCTTAAAGCTCAACATTCAGAAAACGAAGATCATGGCATCCGGTCCCATCACTTCATGGGAAATAGATGGGGAAACAGTGGAAACAGTGTCAGACTTTATTTCTGGGGGCTCCAAAATCACTTCAGATGGTGACTGCAGCCATGAAAGTAAAAGACCTTGGAAGAAAAAGTTATGACCAACCTAGATAGCATATTCAAAAGCAGAGACATTACTTTGCTGACTAAGGTCCATCTAGTCAAGGCTATGGTTTTTCCAGTGGTCATGTATGGATGTGAGAGTTGGACTATAAAGAAAGCTGAGTGCCGAAGAATTGATGCTTTTGATCTGTGGTGTTGGAGAAGACTCTTGAGAGTCCCCTGGACTGCAAGGAGATCCAACCAGTCCATCCTAAAGGAGATCAGTCCTGAATGTTCATTGGAAGGACTGATGTTGAAGCTGAAACTCCAATACTTTGGCCACCTGATGCGAAGAGCTGACTCATTTGAAAAGACCCTGATGCTGGGAAAGACTGAGGGCAGGAAAAGAAGGGGATGACAAAGGATGAGATGTTTGGATGGTATCACCGACTCAATGGTCACGAGTCTGACTAAACTCCAGGAGTTAGTGATGGACAGGAATTCTTGGCGTGTTGTGGTCCATGTGGTCACAAAGAGTCGGATACGACTGAGCAACTGAACCGAACTGAGGGTGTAAGAAGCAGAAAGGATAAATTGGGAGAGTGGGACTAACACATACCTACTACTATATATGAAACAATAAAACAGGTAACTAATAAGCACGTATTGTATAGCACAGGGAACTCTACTCAGTACTCTGTAATGGCCTATATAAGAAAAGAATCTAAGAAAGAGTGTGTATATGTATAGCTATAACTGATTTATTTTGCAATCCACCTGAAACTAACACAACATTGTAAATCAGCTATACTTCAACACAAATTTTGAAAAATTAAAAAAAAAAAAAAAAAAAA